>JANHGN010002704.1:20964-48341 GCA_024605025.1 Megaceryle maxima
TAAAAAAACAAACAAAAAAACCCCAAAACAAACAAAAAAACCAACCAACCAAACAAAAATACCCAAACCAACAAAAAAACACCAAAACAAATCAAACAAAACCACCATTACCATGAAGTTTTCAAAGTAGACAGGTAGGCATGCTGGCAGCAAATCAAGTTATGTTTTTCTTAGAACCTGCAGACCTTTGGAAACATAGTTCTGCAAGAACTAAAGTACATGAAATATGTCTATTTTACTCAGTCTGTTTTAACTAACAAGTAATGGCAGATCTGGCCAGCTTTACAGCATAATCCATTAAGTTTGATCAATTATGTCAAAGTTTATTTTGCCTCAAATTTATTCTGAAGAGCCAAGGAAGTGTCTCAATTCATAAGCTGCCTTTAAGACCATCAGGTCCAAGGGAATTTGGCAATGTCAATAGGTCTGAGCACTTAGCAACTTCAAGAAGTTAGGCTCTAAACAACAGGATTTTGATTTGTGCATGACACTACAGTAACTAAATCCAAATGAGTGAATTTTTTCAACTAGCAGTGTTTAGAATGACTAGGTTATTGCTATCTAGTTAATGCACAAACTCAGAAATTCCATTGCAATGTCTGTGTTAGAGGCACAAGAAACAGAACCTGGAAGGTTCAATGACACTGGCCTGAGTTGAAGCACTGGCTACTCCAAACCTCTGTTAAGGGAGGGTGTAAAGGGCATTTGTTCTGGACAGAACAAAAGCAAGGATCTAATGAAAACTCAGTCTGAATCTCAACTATAGAGTTGATACATTATATTTCCTAGTTCTAGTAACATCAGCAGATCATCTGCAGAAGCTGGCTTTTAAATGTATGTGACTGTCCCTCTACACGTAAGTATTTATTTAGCTGGTGTCTAAGGATAAGGGACCAAAAATTTACTCTTCCCAAAAACATTTGTGAAGATATAAAATCCAGCAAAACAAACAAGAAGGATTTCTATTCAGAAGACAAAATTATGGCAGTCTGAATAGTGATGCTCATGAACTTTACAGTAGGGCTATTTTCTGTACCTTGATTATCATTAAATATATTGAGAGCTGGAGCAATTTCTGTAGCTTTCCATAGACGTATGGTGCCGTCCGCTGAACAGGACAGCAAACGCTGGTGTGCTCCGCTGTAAACCAGACCCCACACTGCATCTGTATGGCCTATAAAAGCACCTCTTAGAACAGAAGGATCTGTGAACAAAACACAACAATCCACGTTTCAAAACAAAATCTGAATTAAGTCAGCAGTTGTATCTTGGTCTGTGTTTATGGATCAACTTTAAGAAGCTAGCCCATTAGAAAAATAAGACCAATCAGGTCATATCAATACAGAAGTATCAATTATTTTTGTATGAAGACGCTTGAATTTCATCAGCATACACTGCATTCAGTTTTCTAGTTTATAGCTAATGGAACAAAACTATGTTTTAGCAGAAGGGACAGTATCAAAGTTGGCAAAACACAACATTAACATTTACTCTCAAACAACCATCAATGGCACATCAGCCCCTTTTTTTCCCCAAAGGCAAGCTTTCAGACAAACTGCATCTGAAGCTGAAGAAGTGAAAAGTATTTTAAAACACAGACACAAGGCTGACATCCACTGAGATCTGGCAAATCTTACTGAACTGGGTCTTTTAGCTGTTTGCAGACAACACTAACGGCTTCAGTCTTAAGAGTATACAACTTCTTTTATCCCAACTGCACAGGAATTTACTGAAGAAAATAACTATACATTTTTGTACAGGACACATTTGCTGTACTTGCAAAGCATCAGGTTTAGCCCTGTACTTTTTCAACCTAGCTGTTTCTCAAAATTGTGATGAGATCAAGGCCTTCAAGAAAATGACAAATTTTATCATCTCATCAACCAGCATCAGAATTAAAACAAAAATTTACTTGAAGTAACTGAAGCCAACACTGAATCTTCTCCTTGAAATTCTCAAAGAAGCTGTATCTACAAATAATACTATCTTAAGCCACATAACACTAATGTCACTGCATCTATCATTTTGCTGGTATGTGTGACAGCAACGTACCGTAAGAATCATAGGGGTCGATGTTTGGGTTGGTTGTATTCCAGCCATGGATGAGGCCATCCGTTCCCCCACTGTAACACTGTTCACCATTACTGCTCATCACTACACAGAGCACTGGTCCACTGGAAGAACACACCCCAAAGAAACATTGACTATTAACATTTTCATTACATGAAAAACAATGTCAATGGAATCTTCATATTCCCGTTAGAATCAATTAAAAAGAATTCTGCATAGTCAGACCATATGTTACAACACTTCCCACAAAAATACCTCCGCAGGATTTGGTAATGTAACTGCAATCAGAACAAATCAGGAAGGTATGTGTATGAAGTATTAAAAGTGTGACACTTTTAAACTATAGGCTTCGTTGTTTTGCATAAACAGATTTTTTTAAAGATCTAAGGCTCTTCCATGAAATCAGTTCAGTAGATTTAAATTCATTGCAAGCAGCTTCATTCTACAGATTCATGTATCTGACAAAAGGCAAGAGGTGCAATGATGAAGAGAACATCTAATCAAGTTTCAACTCTGTAATTCATAGGTTTTTTGTTTTTAAAACTCTGGTCCACCTAGCTTCAGACAAACAAATATGCATAAAAGAGATGAACATATGCAGGTATTTTAAATAACAGGAACTAAAAACATCACATGAAATGACAATTTGACAAAATGGAAATTACTTTTTAAATAAAATTATGTGTCTGTCATATGTTTCTCAAAATATGACAATTATTTCTCAGGAAATACTCACGTATGTGCTCTGAAGGTATATATTGGCTCTACATCAAGAGAAGCACTCCTAAGTGAAGTACAAGAAAACATTAACATGTACACGATCTGTCACAGTGTTTTACAAAAATGTGCCAGAATTGCTAAATTCTTCACATCAGTGCTACATTTTTTTAAGTGTTTCTCCCACAACTTCCTCTCACAACATAATTTTTCATTTCTAGGAATACTTTGCATTCTTTCAAAATATGATAGGATTTGTTGGATTTGTTTTTTGTTTATAGACGCTGCAAGATAGAGAGTCCACAAACTCTCACAGACCAGTCAAACCAGCAGGTTAGAACATTAACAGTGGGGAAGGAAAAGAGGGCCATGACTATCACACTGAATATATCATTAAGTGTTCCAAATCCCTACTAGAGCAAAGAAGCTTATGACACCTTGTTTCTATATCAACACTGTAACACAGCTGGAAACCACTTCTAAAACTGTAGTTTTAGAACTAGACTGTGGTAAGACCACACACTTTCCCAGTGCTCCTAAAAGGTATGATGTACTACTCCCTTTACTTTATCAGCCCCACTATGAATTTGCTCTCATTTCTGCAAGTCCCTAGCAACAAGCAAGTGACAGTGTACAAAGGAGCCTAGCAACGTCTCAAAGTTTAAAGCTGTACACATGTATATACATATATATGTATAGATATATATGCATATGTATAAATGCAATTTTATACATTTATATATATATGCAAGCACACTAAGACTACTCCAAATATTTTCATGAGTAAAATAATTTGCAATGTATCTACAAAGAAAAATATAATAAAGTGAATGGCTTTCATTTTCACAAACAAAACACATTCACTAACACACAGGAATGTCTTCTGGCACTCTTTCTTTCAAAAAAAGTCTCCATCCTTCTCTAAGAGCTTGTTTTCCTACTCCGATTCAAGGAACAATTGCTGTTAACTCCAAGGGCCATCCAGTGAAGTAGCATCTACAATTCAATTTTCTTCTTCATAAAATAAAATGGCTTTTGAAACAATACAAAAACAAATCAATCTTACTTTTTTGCTGGGGCTGTTTTTTGTAAATTCCACATTTTTAATGTATGGTCCTCTGAAGCTGTTATTAAAACTGGTTCAACTGGATGAAAAGCAAGACCTCTTATTCCATCAAAGTGACTTCTTAATGTGAATTTGGGGTTCCAAGTCTTTCTCAATGCATCCTTATTGTTTGCTATCTAATAATTAAAAAAAAAAAAAAAAAGACAAACTTGTAATTAATCTGGAAGGAACAAAGAAAGCAAGCAATGAAAAATTTAGTGTGGCATTTTAAGAAGATGTCAAATTACCTCACCCAATTTTTACAGCAACCTACTCTTGAGCAACAGTCCATTTAACACTGATCAGACAATTCAAAATGAGAGCAAAGGTAGATGTATTCCACATGTAATCTCATGTCCACAGTAATACACAGAAACATAGAAATGTCCGTGTTGGAAGGGACCTCTAGAGGTTATGTAGTCCAACCCCCTGCTGAGAACAGGGACATCCTCAACTAGAGCAGGTTGCTCAGAGCTCTGTCAAGCCCCACCTTGAATGTCTCCAGGGATGGGGCCTCAACCACCTCCCTGAGCAACCTGTTCCTGTGCTCCACCACTCTCATGGTAAAGAACTTCTTCCTTACATCTAATCTAAATCCACTCCTTTCTATTTTAAAACCATTGCCCATCGTCCTTTCACTCCAGGCCTCTGTAAACAGGCCCTCTCCAGTCTTTTTGTAAGCTCCCTCAGGTACTGGAAGGTGGCTATTAGGTCTCCCCGGAGCCTTCTCTTCTCCAGACTGACCAATCCCAGCTCCCTCAGCCTGTCTTCGTAGGAGAGGTGTTCCAGCCCCCTGATCATCTTCGTGTCCCTCCTCTGGACCCGCTCCATCAGGTCCATGTCCTTCCTGTGCTGAGGGCTCCAGAGCTGGATTCAGTATTCCAGGTGAGGTCTGACCAGAGCAGAGTAGAGTGGCAGAATCCCCTCTCTCGATCTGCTGGCCACACTTCGTTTGATGCAGCCCAGGATGCGATTGGCCTTCTGGGCTGCAAGCACACACTGGCTGCTCATGTCCAGCTTCTCATCTACCAGCACCCCCAAGTCCTTTTCTGCAGGGCTGCTCTCTATCACCTCATCCCCCAGCCTGTATTGATACTGGGGATTGTTCCAGTCCAGGTGCAGGACCCTGCACTTGCTCTTGTAATTTTGGTGAAATTAATCAGAACTGACAGTATAATGGGAGCAAGTGAGATCTCTCACCAAAGTTACCTTTACTGAGGAGTAAATAAACGTCTAATAACTAGCAAACAGAGCTGTTGAGAGAAAGCCATTTCTCTTAATTTCTTTTCAATTAGTTGGTCATGTGAGCATTTTATTTCAGACAATGCAGCATTGCAATTGTTTAATTCTGTCCCACAGTCTCATAATATTTATCTTACATCCTGATGACATGTGAATTCCAGTTTCTTCCCTTCCCTTTTACTTTTAGTAAATTCCTTTTTTTCTGGTTTCAGGAAAAACCTGGGCTATCAAACCAGAAGACAAATGCATTTTCTAAATTCTATTATGTATATTGAAATACCATAAAATTCAAATCATTATTGTGACTGGGGTGCAACTTGTGCTTTTTCATTCTTGTGTTGGCTGTTTTTTTTATTATTTATCAGTCCCACTAAGACAGATACCACAAGGACTGCTGTTGTCTCTCTGTATAATTTGCAACTGGATCACAGGAATGATATCATAGTTGTCGTCGCTTGGTCACTGTTAACCACCTTCTCACACTTCTTAGTAAGGCATTTGGGATATGAGCAGATTTGGAGATGTATTTAGAAAGTATGACCAAGAATTTTCATATCAGTTTATTTGCTACTTCCAGAAAATTAATCCTTTGCTTCTTGATGGATGGACTGTGAGCACAGGCTTCCCACATTATGCTATTTTACCCTTTGCTAAATCTACTGATATTTATGAATGAATATTTTACATTATTTTAATAACTAAAAATCTTAAAATGCATAGAGCAGAAAGCAGTGCTTTTCTCCATGATAGATTAAGAAATATGGAGCTATAATAATACAACATGCTACAGTATTTTCCTTTCAGTGTAATACACTATAGACCAGTAGTTTGCAACTTAACCACAGGAAACTTGTCACCTCTTGCTTGTTGCTACTGCATCCCTGTCTCTACTGCATCATTCACCTTGGCTAACCCCATAACCAGAAGCCAGAGGGTTTTGCATTTTGATAATGTGCAGTACAGAGAAGGCAGCATGACTGAACTGAGAAATGCTGCTGACATAGTGCCACAGTGCAACAGTTTGTAAAATACAAGACCTGAGAAAGGGAAGGGCCTTTTTTATTTTTGTACACTAAAAAAACCCCCAAACATTTAATTTAAAGCCTATAAAAAAATGAAAATAAGGTTCATTCCTAGGTTCGGTTGTTTGCCTTCACTGCTTCTGCAGGCAGGCTGCTCCAGAGTGGTTTCCTGATAGTCAGCTTGGCTAGATGTTCTCCTACCATGGTGCTTGCTCCAGGGTATAAATAGCAGCAACATAGTATCTCTGTTTTTCTTTTGTCAGGATAAATTCCTTCAGTTTTCTCTTGCATCACTCATTCCTACTGTCTCAGCATCTTGGTAGCCCTTCCCTGCCTGTTTCAGATGGAATTAATCTTTCCTGAACACAAACACAGCAAGAACTTTGAACACCATTGTAACTGAGGTTTTCCTCATCTATGACATTAACTATAATACTGCTATTGCTGGAAACACCCTTATTTTTTTTTCTCAGCAGATAATAATGAGAAATACCTCATCACATTCAGCATAATGCAGTATAGTTGGCAGGGTCCAGCATAATATATGCCTCTCTCACAGGGTGCTACTCTATCATCACCTTTAAGAATCATTATTTAAGAATAACTCACCCAGACTTTTTCTTAATGAATTTTAATTTGATGGTTAAGATTTGTAGTTAAAGACTGGATAAACCCTGTACCAACAGGCTTGGTAGCTGCTAGGCCAGATAGATTTGGATAAGGCATGGTCTATGCCTCTCTGAAAATCAACAAGGTTTCTGCAGGAAGCACATTCTCAAGCTTACCCCAGGTTAGCACATTGCAACTTTATTGCAGTGGTGTTTTTTGCTTATTAAAAATCTTCATTGGAGAGAACCTGTTAAAACCTGCCAGCAGCTCCTTCCCTTTGTGAGCTTCTGAGCCTGGGGTGTTCTCAGTTTGCTGCTCTGTGGCTTTGTAGTGTGTGTAACCTGTCCTGGTTTTGATATAACCCTGCCAGGAAAGTGACACTTTCAAAAATATTTCAAAATCATTTAAAAATTCTAAATACCTGCATGAAAAGCAAAGTTTTGGATAAAGAGCCTGCCAGTGGCAAGGTTTTGATGGTCTTCAGCAGTGAGGCTTGCTGTTGAGGAGTATCCCCCGATGTGGCTTGTGGCCTGTCTGCACTACAAGAGGCTGGCTGCAGCCCCCACCTCCTGCAAAATGTCCTCCCCTCCTCCTCCCAGGGTTCTTTCAGTTGAAATTACTTGTTTTTGCTGATGCTAGTTGAGCTCAGGGGGACTGAAAGGGGCAGGAGGGCTCTTACAAGCCAGGAGGTGGCAGCCCAGACAAGGGAGGGCAGGGACATCTTGTGCCCATGCCTCTGCATCACTCTGGGATGTCTGTCTGCAGCCAAATGTTGTTTCTTGCTGCATGCCAACGCTGTTGGGAGTCTCCCATCCGTATTCATTCAGGGCTGCCCTCTTTTCCTTGAAACTGTGAAGTTTGAAATTAAACATCATGTTCTCTATAAATAATCTTAATTGGCAGCAAGCTCACTGAATGTGGTCTTTTGCATACGAATTAAAACCTGCTGTAGTGAACTTGAGAGGGTCCTGAAATGGGTTCACTGTTGCAGAGAGACTTTCATTTTATGCCACTTCATGTGAATTAGTTTAAAACTGGTTTAGCAGAGTGCTGCCTTTCTTTGTGGCAGTTTTGGGCTGTTTTCTAAGGGTAGCTGTTCCACAGCCAACACTGTATCCATATTCTCCATTCTACAGGGTGTTTGGCCATAGTATTTAACTGTGCTTACAGCAAGAAACTGTGAAGAGCATGTCCTGTTGTTAGCTGCCTCCAGGGTCTGTCCAAGCTCTTACCACCTCAATTGTATCAAATTTACCTGTTAGCTGTAGAAACTTTGTTATGTACCTTACCATAATCACTTACCTATATCATTGCACTGGTGTTTCATTCCATTGACTTCAGTGAGATCACTTCAGTGCGTGCATCCATCTTTACAGAAATATTTGCAGAAGTTGAGTCTAATCCACACTTGACCTCCTTTTCTTTCTTTATTTTTTTTTTCTGCATCATTGTCAGTGAACATTACAGTAAAGTTACCACAAAATTTTCAACCACAGCAGAAATGGAATCACCTTAATAAACTCAGTGCAGTTGCTGCTGGAACAAATGTTTAAAAAGTGGGATATCTGCTGCCTGGGAATGGAAAGGACTGGGGTACTTTAAATTAATCTGGAAAGATAATATTTACACAGTACAAATCTGTAGGTAATTTTTACATGAGAAGCTTGTGCTGTCTTCATGTTGGTCCAGTATGAAGGTAACCTGTCTCTGTTGGCACTTAGGAACCATAGTTTGTAATGTGTTGGCAGGTGATATTTGTTTATATCTAATTCTAAGTGCACTGAACTGAGCAGGAGACTCTTCAACAATTTCACTTGGAATTAAATTGTTCTCCTAGACTATGGCTGCTTTCCCATGCCAAGATCTCAGTTAAAATAATGTAGATTAAATATACTACCAAATCCTGTAGAGCCAGCTTTACAAATAGACTTCTGGAAGTGAAGTGCTAGTGAGGTGAGCTGAGGGAACAGCAATGGCTCATACTAGTTTCGAGGACAAACTTTCCTGACCCACTTCTTTGAAAGTGTGCAGAGGAGTGCTGCTCTCTCCCCGCCCCACCAGTAAGCCTGCAGTACTCCAGCACAACCTGGCACCCCCACACAGCTGAACAGGCAAATGGTTTGGCACTTTGCTCCCAGGAACCACAGGTATGGTTTTGCACTCGCTAATCTAACTCAAATTTAAGTTCCTTGTGTCCTTGTCCCTCTTCTCACGTGAGTGTCAAAGCCTGTCTGTGCACAGTGGAGGCTGCCTCAGCCCAGTCAGGGTGGGCACTGCTTGCACTCCTCGAGTCCCTTATTTTGGTTTATTTTAAATACCTTTTCTCAGTCTACTAAAGGTAAATGGAGGGTACGGGCTGAAAGAGTGAAGCTTACCTAGCTGTTTTTCTGTAGCCTACCTCTCTGTGGTGTACTGGTTTTTGTTTTGTTTTGTTTTTTCCTGATATCTCCATTTATGGAGAATTTCTTTAGAAAAAGAGAACAGGAAAAAGATCAGCACCTACTGATTAAGCAAGAAACACCTTTCCAGCTTAGCAAACACAAAGTTATTGCAATATAAACTTAGTCAAATATGGAGAGAAAAGTAAATATTTGAAAAAAAAAAAAAATCTAATTTTTAAAACCTCTCTATTTCAGTTGATTTCCAAAACAAAACCTTAGAATGATCCAACCAAAAACAACACGAAAGAAAGTGCAAGAAATATTATTAGTGAGATTGTATCTACTGAAATTGGCCAAGTACTTACACAGGCTGCTGAAAGAAATTTGATGCTTAATTCTTTCAGACCATTTGGATGTTGCCAGAGGTGGTGTTCCACCTGCCTACAGGAAACTATCTGCAACTTTACATCTTAAAAAAAGATATTTAAAATTCATATTAATCATCTCATTTACAAGCTACTGGTACTATACATGTTGCTGCAGATTAAATGACTCATTGGCTGGGTTTCAAATAGTAGAAAACAACGTTCTGCTCCCACATCTTCCCTTTCTGTCACACTGATTAGGCTGCTATTTGCATTCTTTTTATCCCATCTGGAGCCCTCAGCAGAAGGGATTGTTCAGCCCTAAAAGATTAAGATTAAAATTAGTCTGATGACAATCTGATGGAAATTTATCTTGTTTTCATGCTGGCATTTTATCATGCACTAGGTTTCCATTAGGTCTATGGGGACAAACAAATGACTGTGGTGGTAGGACAGCTAGCCAGAAATAACAGGTGATGATCGCCCTGATATTGCCCTGTGCTATATTGCGTAGGCTTCCTGGGAGGGGTAGGTCCTTTGCATTTCCTATGGGTACCACAGAGTAAGACCGTAGAAGCACAGGCAGTTACCGAGGAGCAGCTGATATGCTACTAATTCAGGTTTAGCTTCAGCCTTGGTATCTCCTTCATCTGATGATCTCCTAAAGGAGGAAAGGTGCTTTTGGAGTTAAGAAACTAAAGAGGTGTGTCCAGGTGTGAGGCAGGTTTTATCTCTTTATATATATTGTGTGTGGTTCCCCGTTTGCAAACAGGGGCTTCCTCAAGCCAAAGGGGCTGGTGTGTGGGCAGCGTCCCTTCTCACCCTTTTGGCAGAGGTCATGGTGACTAAATTGTTTTGAGTGTTCTCTCCACCACTCTCTTGTTGCTTTCTGACAAATCTAGATGAGTGCCTGCTGAAGGAGATGTCTCTTCATGTCGTGTTGACTTTCATTGCCTCATTATGAGCAAGCCTCTGGGCCAGTGGGGTATTGAAGACTCTTTGGGAACTTGCTAGTCCATTCAGGGGTAATGGTTTTAAAGTAAAAAAGTCAATTCAAACTAGATATAAGGAAGAATTTTTTTACATTAAGAGTGGTGAAACACTGGAATGGGTTGCCTGGAAAGGTGGTAATTGTTCCATCCCTGGAAACAATCAAGGTCAGGCTGGATGGGGCTCTGAGGAACATGAACTAGTTAATGTCCCTGCTCACTGCAGATGGGTTGAACTAGATGATCTTTAAGGTTCCCTTCCAACCCAAACCATTCTATGTTTCTGTGGTTCTTGAATGATTCATTTCTCGTACATACAGAAAAAAATCTATACAGAACAAACATTGCACAGGGCTCTACAGGGGATATGGCATCTGCAGGAAAAGAGATCCAGGGCATCTCAGATGCCTCCAAACACCCATATTTAAGCTACCTCATTGAGATCTAGTCTATGTCTCTGCCCCCAAACCCCTTACAATAGAGTAATTAATCCATGAAGGGGCTAATAATTACCCATAAATACTGCTTTTGTTTATCTTACAGAGCATAAAGTCAGGTTTCTGACAGCAGTTGTTGTTCCTCCTGATAATCTTACTTGCTTCACAATTTTTACAGTTGTGTAAGTCTTTGTATCACTAAGCACATATTTGCATTTTGAGGTCAATGCTTTGTGGAGTTAGAACCACACAGCATTTGTGTGCCCTTGCAGATGGAGACGTCTGGCAGTGTGCAAGGCTATGCCAGGCTCCTGGAAGCAAAGCTGCCTTTATTGCATCTCTGGGGGCTTCCAGGAAACAGAGAGAAAGGACATCTTGCAGATTAGTTGCTTCCCAAATAATTGGCATGAGTGGACTGATTATTGACAGCCTGCCATTAAATTGTGACTGAAAACACTACATTGTATTGTTTAACCTGGTTCTGCAGAACAGCTGTCATGATGCTGTGAATCATCACTCTCAGATTTTTCAGTTCAAATACACAAAAGAGATATTGCTATCTTAGCTGCCTAAAACATTCTCTGCTTTTACTGCAAGTCCTATGAAGGGTCTTCCTATGAAGCCTTTTGAAGAAAGGAGACCAAGACCTGATTAGAATGTTTGGGTTAAATTTGCTCTCCTTCTAGGTGTCTGTACTTCTGTCAGTTCCAGAAGTTAATAACCCCTATCATGAAGTATAGGAAAGGAGGACATCTACAGCAAAAGCTTTATGTTTCATGAATGGTACTTCAGGATCATAACACATGCACAAATGTTCAGTCTCGTGCAAATACAGCCTTTTTTTGGATGCAAATACTGTTTTGATATATCTTTGCAGAAGTCCTTAGGAAAGCACTGGCTAATATTTGCATTTAGTCCTCATTGCCCAGGAATGGCTAGTTAACCTCTCTTCCTTATCTGACTTTTTTTTTTTTTGTCCAATGATACATTTCACTTGCTTGTTCTGAATTGCACCAAGTTTGCATTAGGAAAACATAAAGTTTAACCCATAGTAACATTTCTCTCTGAGACAAGAAAGGGATTTTACGGTTGAAATTCCCCTTTCAAATCTGAATAAACTACTATTTTATTGAACAGTGGAAGGAAAACCATACTCACTCTATCTGAGCACATGAATTCTGGAGATGAAAAACAACAGGAAAATAAGATAACATCACGAAGCATATCATGATTGCTGTGTTTCAAGATTGCATTTTATAAGATTTGTAAGGCAGTTCAAAAAGAGTAAAGGGAGAAACCTAGAAGCCAACCTGCCTGGAAGAGCAGATTGTTTATGCGGTTCCAAAGAAACCTCTCTGTGAAAGGGCGGTTATGGAAAGTACCACCAGAAAAGCCATTGCTGGTGTCTACTGTAAACAGACAATACAGAATTGTAGTGGTTTAACCCCAGACAGCAACTAAGCACCACACAGCCACTTGCTCAGTCCCCAGTAAGATGGGGGAGAGAATGGGAAGGGTAGAAGTAAGAAAACGTGTGGGTTGAGATAAAGACAGTAAAGCAAAAGCCATGAGAGCAAGCAAAGCAAAACAAGGAATTCATTCACCACTTCCCATTGGCAGGCAGGACTTCAGCCATCTCCAGGAAAGCCGGGCTCCATCATGTGTAACGGTTACTTGGGAAGACAAACGCCACCACTCTGAATGTCCCACCCTGCCTCCTTCTTCCCCCAGCTTTATATGCTGAGCATGATGTCATATGGTATGGAATATCCCTTTGGTCAGTTGGGGTCAGCTGTCCTGTGTCTGTGTCTCCTCCCAACTTTTTGTGCACCCCCAACTTTTCTTGTTGGCATGGTGGTGTGAGAAGCAGAAAAGGCCTTGACTCTGGGTAAGCACTGCTCTCGGCAATAAAAAAAACCATCCCTGAATTATCAACACTTTTTCCAGCACAAATCCAAACCATAGTCCCATACTAGCTGCTATGAAGAAAGTTAACTCTACCCCATCCAAAACCAGCACAAGAATAAATTAGTGTGTTAGGTAGACATCCAGAAGGAAATGAGAGAAATTATGATAACCCACAGAACTAGTTACATCCAAACTCAGGGCTTTTCCTAGTGATGTGAATATGATCTGATCGGTGATTCCTGACAGATTTTTTTCATGTTTTATTAATTTTGGTGGAAATCTATGGGAAGGCAGAGGAGCACATGCAGACAGTGGGTAGTTGAGAAATCACAGAACCATAGAACTGTAGGTGTTGGAAGGGACCTCTGGGTATCATCTAGTCCAACCTCCCGGATAAAGAAGGTTCACCTGGAGCAGTTTGCACAAGGATACATCCAGGTGGGTTTTGAAAGTCTTCAGACAAGGAGACTTCACAACCTCCCTGGGCAGCCTGTTCCAGTGCTCCATCACCCTCACAGTAAAGAAGGTTTTCCTTATGTTCTAGGCTGGACTGGAGAATTTTCCTTTCTTTACTCAGGCCACTTGGGGACTCATAAACATTTTCTATTTGCTTTGAAAATGCTGTTGCTTTACTCATAAAGTAAACTGACACAGTGCTGGAATAGGAAGGTTAGCAGTAGAGTGAATAAGTCGAATGTTCAATTTAGAGCAGACCAAAATGAAAACAGTTGGAACATAAAATGCAATCAGAATACAGCTTTGTCCCTCTAGGAGCGAAATCAGTCTCTCCCATCCTACTGTGTCCTTCCTAATCTTCACCATTGCTCTTCCAAGCCTTGGGCATTTCAGATTGTTGTAGTTTTTGATGATTTACTCCCCCTTTTGCACTGCTTCCATAGAGGCCTTTTTTTTTTTTTCTAATCTATTCTCTATTTTGCTGCTATTTGAAGCCTCCCTCCAAAGCTTTAGTCCAACCATTGTCCATCCCACTCCTGAAATACTGCAATGCCTTCTGGTTAGCCTCCATTTTTCACTTTCTTCCCCAGGTCATATTTGTTCCTTCATCTTGATTTGGGCAGACACCCCTCCAAACATGCACATGCACACAGTTTTGGCTCACTCCTGGGGCTGGTTTTTGCTTGGGTTTTGGTTTTGGGTTTTTTTTTGCATCAGATTCAAAAGTTCTGTTTTTATCTTTTAAGGCTCTGTTGATAAATATTCCTTGGCATCTCTTCTTACTACTTAGTATTGCATCCATCCGTCTGCTACAATTCTTCATCAGTTCTCCTTTTCCATTCATGTCCTTCACATAAACCTAAGAAAACAGCAGCAGTCAAAGAAAGATCTGATTAAGGACTCTGGATATTACAATTTTGCGCCTCAAGAAGCAGCATGTTTCAGTCCAACAAATTCTAAATATAGACGTAGGCATTCCTAGAAAATAACATTACAACATCCTCTTTAAAGGGGTACTCATTAGTGCAATAAAGACCTAGCATGTGGGCAAGTGCTGATGAACCTGCTTTATTTCTTTCAAGTGCATAAAGCTGTAAGAAATTGTAATAAATGCCCATTTACTCATTCAGGCCTGGCAGACTTGAAAAGTCATAAATCTAATTTCCATGCAAGGTTGTGCATAGCATTTTTTATGTGAAGCAATAGACTATGCTATACCTTCTGTGTTAATTGAAGGTACAAAACCAGAGAGTTGACAGGGACTGTTGTTAGTCTGCAGATCCATTATCCACTATTACTTTTCAGGCATAGTGTCTGTTACACATTCCAACATTAATACAGCAGAAAAAGCATTTATTCTTGGAAAATGCTCCTCAATGTTACAAATGACTGTGATCAACAGCTTGGAGATCCTAATTGCAGCCTATTAAGAATAATGAGATTTGCATGGTAGAAAGCAGAGAATTACACCGATAAAGGAAAAAAACCACAACATGAAAGGTTAATATAAACATATACTGCCCAAGGGTGCAAAGGACACATAAATTGCTGGCTCATTACTGCAGACTGACCCATGGGTAAGAATGTCATCCAGCTTAGAGGCTTTCCCAGGAAGTTTGGCTGCAAAAGTTACAAAAGATAAGGACATGCTTGTGGAAACCGCTAAACTAATGAGACTTGAAAGTTGTTTGAAATATCCCGATGACCTCACAGATGGGATGCTTATTAAGGTATCTGCATCAGTCTCTTTTTTGTCTAACAGACTGTTGTAAAGCTTTGCCGAGGCGTAGCCAACAGTCCGTGAAGGTGTCTCCATGCCTTCTGACATACCAAGGGCATTTTTTTTTTTCTGAATGAATTCAAAATTAAAACCAACATGCATATCCAATTTTTGTTTGCAGGCATATTTGTGGAATAGCACAGGCGAGGCAGTCAACTATGATTACTTCATCAACACAGGGTCTGCCCACTACCTACGTGCCTATCTGCTCGAGTGCGCTGGTCAGGAGCCAACTGCAAATTTAGGTCTTGAAAGTCTGAAGAAAAGCGCTTTATGTGCGAGGGTCCCATGAAGGCTCCGTAACGCAATTAAGCCCCATTTTAACAAAAGGCTAGCCATTTTGCTGAGGCATGACATGAGTAATTAAAATATCGTTTTAAAAAAGACAAATGAGTGTTCTTTTCTACTCTCAGATATTGTTTGAGAAAGATGAGGGGACCGGATTATGATTTTTGTTTGTTCCGGGGTCCTCTGAGTGGAAATCATGGACAATGGACTAAGCCTGCAGCAAAACGTATCTACCCAAGCTGCTATGGGGACCGTGTCACTGTGGCAGCCAATATAACTGAAAGAGTAGCAAAAGCTATTTCCTTCCCTACCAGTAAGAAATAGGTTTTCTGAGTGATTTTCTTAGCTTGTTGTATATGACTCTGTAAGTATAGAAATGTTTGAGGAAAAGCTAGGCAAAAAGAAGGGAATACACAATACAAATTGGTACATGGATTTTGCTTGTAGTGAAATGATGCTGGAATGGCATGAGATTATGGTGGGTCGACTGAAAGACTGAGAAATGGCCGTAGGTTTAAAGAGGGGATCTACAGTTCTAGTGATTCCTAAAGATGAGAAAAGAAAAATTAATTTGAGAGAAAAAAGATTGTGTAAGGTGTGTTGAGGGAGCAGATTCCAGTGACTTTATTTCAGGAAGTTTTTTGTTCAATTGCTTTTGCTAAATGTGATGAGATGTAACCATCACAGTGCTTTTGGCTAGATTGTGATGGATATGTCCTGTGAGACAGACGTCCAGTAGATATTAGATTTGGCTCATTCCCCTGGGTTGTGATGGAGTTCATGGTTGCTATAAAATCCATTGTATTAAAAATATGTGGTTGTATTGCAGTGAGATGTCACCTGCAATAAGGAATTCAGTAATAGCCCAGGCACTGCCAAATCCCACTGAAATGTTTGGAAACCTTTATTTAAGGGCTTACTTTCAGATTTATGAGCCTAATTTTAGGTACTCCAATGCAAAAGGTTACCCTTTTTAAGAAAACAGTAAACAAAATCAAATTTGAGAGCAGCCGTGTACAGCACCAACTGGATTTTTCCAGGGCCACACAAGCAAATAAACCCCTTCAGTACATGTCCTGTGACTTTCTGGCAGTTTGCTTGGATCACCATCAGAAAGAAGCCCAGCAGCAAGCCACAGGAACAAACCCACCATTTTATGAAATTCCTTCACCGTCTCCCTTTGCCTTTCCCTTCAGGTCTGTTCCTTTGTTGAAGTCACACAGAAATCTCCGTGGTTTCAGCTGTGGTGGGCAGGAGCTCTCAGAGTAGATGTATAGGGCATCTTTGTCCTCTCACCCCACCTTTTTCCTTCTTTTATTCTGTTCTGAATTAAAAAAGCAAATAAACCTGGAACAGTGATTAAAACAAAAATCAAGGAAGGTTCCTGTTGTGGCTCCTCTTGCTCTGAACCATTGAGCATGGGTAGGGCAGAGGGTGGTGTCAGACTTCAGCAAGCTCCCTTTCCTACAAATACACTTAGTGGTGTGAGAACCCTTACGAAGCCTTAACCTTATGCAGCCTTACTCTAGCTGAGCTGGTGTTTTTGAGACCATTGTTTTGCTGGCCAGCAAAGGTGCATAAGTTGGCAGAAGGTGCTCAATCCTGCACATTCTCCACAGCTCTTCTCTGTTTCCTGCTCTCCCAGCCATCCCAGCAAGCATCTTGTGTTAGGAGTGGTGCTTCTATCCAAATGTGATGAGCACCTTGGGTTAAATGTTGATTTTTCACATCCTGAAGCATTAAAATCCAATAGGTTTTTAGCCTATATACACTAAGAAGTGTGTTCATTTTGTGGATTTTTTTTTTATTCCTGAAAAAGAAGCTATTATGTGTGAATGAATCATATTATTTCATGATATTTCCCTTAGGCTAAAAAATAGGACTGAAAAATATTGAAAATCTGGTGTCCTGTGTCTTTTGCAACTTCCATAATTAGGAAAGAAAGAGCAAGTTCATGATTATTCTGACAAGTTACTGAAATAGCAAGGAAAGATCAGAAATATTCACGCCTGAATCCCATCATTTCTAAGCATCCCAGTTATTCTGCTGTAGGACACAAGACACCATGTGTGGGTGGTGGTGGTGAGTTTCTCTAAGGATTTGAGTCCACCAAAGGCTGTAATTCAGCTTTTATAACCCTGTGCTGGATCTGAACTTCTGAACTCAGTATTGTCTTGGGTTTCTCTTCCTGCTGATATGCCCAAATGCAGCTACGATACCATTACGTTTCCATTTTCCCCAGTGTGCTGTCATGAGTTTGTGTATTGAAATGAAATGGAAAATGATTTATTGTGCAGTGTCAGAGTTTCTTTTTTCCTCTGCAGTGTATGGATGTAAATCTAGGGCAATTTCCCATGCCCCTGGAACTAGGTTTCACTTGAAAAAATTTCTAGAATCAACAAATGGGAAAAACACTCCAGAGCACTAGAAAAATAGGAGCATTTCTTTCATTGCCTTCCTGTGTTGGTTCAACGGGGCTTTGCTGAGGTTGCTAATGACTGTGAAATGTCTTATACATAAATTCTCTAAACCCCTTTTCATAGTTACATTTCGTAATTCTGTGCAACTGAATACACAAAAGATGTTAAAATAACAGTCATGTAATACCTCTGAATTCTCAATGTGAAGCTATTGTAAGTTCAAGATAACTGCTACAAAGAGCTGTTTTACAGAATGAGAGTGCCCAAGAAATGGGAATTCAGAAGGAATTGATCATAACTCATTGTGAACATTACTTTACCAGTAGTCCAGCAGAAATCCAGTCAGTAGAGAAGATACCTGACCATTGAAATAGTTGTTAATGGAGGCTATTTTGACGTTAAATGAGGCACAGATTAAGTATATGTCATTTAAACTATTAAATACAAGGTAATTGATGCTAAGCTTGAATGTTATACTGATGGTCTCGGGGGGGGGGGGCGGAATTTCTGCCAATTTTATTCACAGATCCAAGCAAATATTTCTCCCATTGGGACTGTTTAATTTCGTCATGTGTGATTTTCTTCATTGCAGATGTCTGCAATAACATCTGAGTTGTTTGTCTTCTTATCTTAGACCATATACTTTCAGGGTGTGTTGCTGTGTCTCATGTACAGCCTATACCATCCTAGGGCCCAGGAGACCATCCTAGGGGCTTTCAGGAGCTATTGTAGCATAAATCATAGTAAATAAATATTGCTCAGAAGAAAAGAAGCATCAACAGTTGGATTTTCATGTTGCTTCACTCATCTAATGAGAATGTAGTGCATTCTTGATACAGGAAATTTCCTGAGAAGTGAATGGTGAGGATATTTTATCCTTAGAGGATCACAGAAGATGTAGCCAGTATACTAAGACTGAGACAGATTTTGTCCATGACGTTGGCAGACACAACGCTTTTAAAGTCATAAAGATGTCCAAGAGCTGATGTGGGTGGGACTGATGAGAAAAAAAGGTCAAGTATATGGATTTCTGGAGAATTTTAAAATTTCTGGACAATTTTAAAAGCTTAAGAAGTTTCCTCCATTGGTTTTGCTGATTTTTGCTTACGTATTTTTTCTTTCCAGTAAAAGTAGGAAAGGACAGTAAGAGCTTTCTAAAATGCTAAACCTGCTTTTCTGTTAGCTGAAGAAATACTAAAGAATGGGACAAATATCTGTGACTTTTTCCAGCCAGTGTTATTGGAAGTGTCCATCGGCACAAGTCAGTGTATTATCCCAGGGGCTGATCAGGGCTCTGGGAAAGGAACAAAGATTGACTTTGCTGAAATAACTTGCTTTTTCCCGCTTGGAACAAAGATGTAATTTGATAGGTGAGGTGGGATCCTGCAAGCAGGTTGAGATGGCAGAAGTGGCAGTAATCAGTCTCCAAGCTGGCAGACAGCGGTGAGTTTTGCTTTTCAGCTTGGCATTCTTGCCAATTCGGAGCCTCTCACCATAGCTCCAAATGATTAATTTTGTGGATAACAATCTTTTTTGCAGTTCTACAAACTGTAGCAGCAAGGGTGATGGGCTTCCCTTCAGACTGCATCACAACACAATGGCTCAGTTGTTTTTTTAACCCTAACAAGAGCTGTCATTAAAAGTTACTGAAGCCTGACTTTTCCTCGCTCTTTGTTAGCCCCCCTCAGTCCGGGTGGTGGGTCTCATGTCCTTTGAAGCCAGCTGAAATCCCTTTGTTGCTTTTTGTGCATAATGACACTGGGCAGCTCTGCGGCTGAAGACACCCAGCGAGACCCAGTGAACCATGGCTGGCGGAATGGCCAATACTTAAGTAAGCCAGGAATCTATCCCCTGAGCTCTGCCTGTTGGAATTGAAGGTGGCTGTGAAAATTATGGTCCTTTTCCAGTCCTCTGCCAAGGGGAAAGGAGTCCAATTCTGTGTTTGGTGTCATGCAGGGTATTGGATGAAGGAACGGTTTTAGTTCTTTGCATTTAAGGTTATTCACATTGTGTAACTCCATTAATGACATGATGTTTTTGGCTGGTGAAGACAGTCTCGTTAGCTAGGATGTTCACTTATTAGTATATCTTCAAAATTATAGAAGATATCATTTCAGAAAAGGCTTTCAGGGACTGTCAGGAGCACTGCTTTCTTAGGTATTTGGTTTCCCATTTTGTCACACTATGTTTATCAGCAATTATTTCTACAATATATTTATCAGCAAGAAGCTGACAACAGAGTACAGAGAATAACCAAAGTGCAATTAAGCCAATGGAAAGACTTCCTATGGGTATTAAAATGGGCCCGTAACTGGTATTATACTCTAAATGCAGCACAAAGAGAATAATTTATGTCTAGAAAATTCCAGCATCTGAGGGTATTTTCCTGGGACTGAAAAAACAAACCAAACCAACCAACCAAACAAAAACAAACAAAAACAAACAAACAAAAAAAACAAACAAACAAACAAACAAACAAACAAAAAAAAAAAACAAAAACAAAACAAAACAAAACAAAACAACAAAAAAAAACCCCAAAACCAACCAACCAAAAATTTGGAGAATGAAGTCAAAGTCACTTGACACAGACTCTTCCTATGCGACATCCACACTTCCCCCTTCTCTCTCTGGCATCCCACCCAAGAAGACTTTGCAGCTCTGTGGTTGTGTGCACCCTGGGACTGCCAGTCATGGCTATGTGTTGTCACTGCTCTGTTTTCCTCTTGCACAAGCAAAGCTGATGCTGTCTGTTGGAGGGGAGAAGACAAATGAATTCTGCTAATGACTACTTCAAAATTCACTCCTCACAAGAACCTTTATGCTTTGTAAAAGCTGGGTACAGTAAAGAGGTGGCTGCATCGAGCAACCTCTCCTTGTAACTGGGAACCAGGTAGCAGTGGCCAGTGTCTCTAAGAGCCTTCGGCAGTTTCACTTGCCTTTTATGACCCTTTTGATGCTGATGGGGAATCCTTATTTTCCGTACTTCTAGTATGCTTCCCACACTGACTACGAGCTGCAAGAAAACGTGAGTTGATGTTTTTATGCAATGGACTCTGTTCCCTATGTCTTTTAATAACTTGCATTGTGCTTCATTCTGTGCTTCTCCTGACTTCTGCTTTTCCCTCCTATGGGCATGCCTTAAGTAAGTCAAGCTCTGGAAGCAATGATGACGCCAGGGTTCTCCTGCTGATGTGATTTAAATTGAATTAATCTAATATTTTACAAAATTGAAACATCTCTTTTTTTTTAAAGGATGAAAATATTGGCTATAAATTCCTAAGTACTTGTAGTTTATGCCCAATTATATGTGGCAAGATTGATTTTGCCCTTTTTACAAATTTACAGTTGTATGTGATGATCTGCAAAGTACATCTGTCTACAGCTTTATTATTCAGTAAACACACTAAATCTGTGCAGTTCATTGATAATTAAAGTAATTATCACCATGGAGTCACCAATTCACCCAAACCATTTCAGAGACAGAATGCAAACAGTCCAAAGAGGATTCAAGGAAAATAAGTGCAACCACTGAAGTTGCTTTTGCTTTTTCTTTTACTACTCCTCATTTCTTTGGTTATATATGTATTCCTGCATTCATCCAAGGCCCAGATTTCTTACTAACTGGTACCATTTGTTATAAAGCTTTTCATCATTGCAAAGAACAAGTGCAAACACAGTGAGGGGAGCCATGCCCTTGTTCCCCACCTCTGATCTGCACTGCCAACAGGAGACCCCGCAGTGATCCTCTCCTACCCATCCATCCCCAACCAATGGCTTAAAGACGTGCCCCTGAAAATCAAGTTTACAGTACACAAATCATCATCATTAATATATAAGTATTGAAATAGACTTGTTTATAAAACTATACTTGTATGACAGATCGCCAGGAGAAGTCCATAGCTGCAGCATCAGGCATCTGTGGGGCTCTTCTAGTTAAAAGGGAGCAGCTGAGTGTGGTGATCTTGTGTAAGGTATTTCCAGGTTAAGAAAAGTTGCCATTGCAGGATTAGAGTTGACAATCACCTGGCTGAGGCTTAATAATGTAATATAATCGAGAACCTACCGTATTTGAACAGTGTAAGTAGGACTATAAACTTGCAGTCACTGCAGAAATGAAATGTTGTTCCCTTTCTGCCCAGGTTACAGACCCCTCTGTGAGTTCAGCAAAATATCATCTGCTCTGCTACAAGGTCCCCTCACTGTGGCAGCTTGATTACAATTTCATACTCATCTTGCACTTCTACACCAGTCCTCATTTTTCACATCTCTTACAGCATCACATATTCCCAGATTTCTTAATTATATGAACCATATATATGAATGGTATTCCTCCAACAGAAAGCCAACATTTTTCTTAGTCATGTCTATTGGGTATCAATCCAACAAATATAAGTATTTAAATCTGAGTAAGAGACAAACACTGTTGATTTACCTTTTTTCCCTTTTCTTATCTCTGCTCCTATTTAACTGTTTCTCAGTTCTCATAGCATATTAGTACAGATGTTAAATAAAATTGTTTTCAAGTGTCTTTCATGAAGAATATCAATTTAAATAGAAGTAAGCACATAACTGAGTACTTTGTCCACTGTGAGAAACGTGATCAGATTATCATGTGGATACATTTCTGCCTTTGTTGGCTGTCCAGAAAGACAACACTTGTCTATTTGAATGGATATGAATACAGTTATATGATTTGAAACAAAAGATCTTCACAGTTGTATTACACAGAAATTGAATAATGCATGGATTTGTGCTTTCGTTGAGGGAGACAGATTTATAAAAGGGATTTAATATGAAAAGGGGTAACACTGCAGGTCAGGAATTAAGATGGCAAGGAGGGGTCATCTAATGAGCTCTCCCAAACCTGGCCATGGGAAACATGATGGAAGCAGGGCTGGCTTTGGAAGGCAGTAATCATGTGGTGGCACTCTTGTCTAGAAATGCTGCTCTTTGAAAGAGGGATGATTAAGGGCACCTTGCAGTGCTGCATCCAGAGGGTATAAGGACAGGTCAAAGTCATCTCTGCTCATCTTCTTCCCTTTCTGAGTGCTTTCTCTGTGTCAGCAGGATGCAGAGCAGATTCCCATGCTGTGCATTTCTAAAATAAGTTATATTCAGAGACGGAATGTCCTAACATATGAAAACTATTTGAGACATTTTCGAGTGAAAAAATATATGGCACAAAACCAATCCATAAAGACACTCACCATTTTACTCTCACCACTGGTTTAATTCAGGACTTGGCATAAGTGGAACATCTCTGTAGACTTTTAACAGTCAGGAACCTATTTGCACAAATGCTGAATTGGCTGATAACCTGTGTGTTTGAGGGTGCATGACAAAACTGGAATTCAAATATCATGCTTTGGAAAGTGGTTGCAGACAAGGGTGAATGAGACCAGCAGGTTTTTAGCCACCTGCTTAATCTCTTAAAACAGAAATTGTCGAAATAAAGCAGAGCTGCTCAAAATGTATTTTCTTGAAAACCATTTTCTTCTTGGATTGTTTCTCCAAGTTCACACTCACTAACGTTGCAATGGTTTACAGGCTGGGATTAATATAAAATCTCCAAATGGCAAGTCTAGCCAAAAAGAGACAGAAGGGTTTATACCATGAAAAAGCATTGAGTTTCAGATATGTTCCACCTTAACTCATACATTTCACATCTGAACACATCTGGATGAAAATCAACTAGGTTTCCTTAGCACTCACATGAAAACTGCAAGGGATTCCAGCTGTCCTTGTCTCCTACAGCATATTAAATCAGACAAAGAGCTACCAGGCCATGCCTGGGTGACCTTATTGATACTAGTCTCTACTGACAGATTACTGTCCTAGGACAATCAGGTGAGCAATAAAAGAAATTAACTTACCATACATTACTGGTACTATTTTTATTATTACTGTAGTTTTATGCTTGCTTTTTTTTTTTTTTTTTTTTCCCCCCCAGCATCCTCTTATTATGGCACTCATGTCAATCTGTGTCCAACAGATACTTACAATTTCTTTTCCTTGAATTTTCTGAGCTTTTTTCTTCTTTCCATTACCATATGCTCCATGTGAGAGCAGTACGGTATCCTCTGGATGTCACCTTCTAATGGTGGCAATGTTTAGAAGTCTCATCTGTGAATGAGCTGATGTTGCACTTGTCATGAGACCACACACAGGATAAGCAGAGATAGTACAGGAACTACCCCTGTGAGTGTTCTCTAAAGCCTGGCCTGTGAAGAAAAACAGAAAGTCTGTGTTGGTTGAGTAAATATTGATGGTAGTAGCTGACATCAAACCTGTGCAGGGATGGTCATTAGAGTAGATAAATGTGCTATATGAAGACAGTTATATTTTTCACTAGACAAAAACTTCACATTTACTTTGGGGAAAAAACCCAACTTTTTTGTGACTTTAACAAAATATTCTGTACTGATCAGTAATAAAAATAGTGTAGTTTAAAAAAGAAGATGAAAATGCAAAAAACAGGTTTCTAAGGGGGAAGAGAAAAAGCCAGCATGTAATGACTGGAATTAGAATTTATCCTTTCAGTTGGAAGACATCTGCTTCCTATTTATATTCTGTTCTGTACAGATGCCACACAGTATATCAAGAAGCTTCTTACCAGTTGTCACAAAATACTGAGCAAAACTTCACATGTATGAATTAAATTTTGTCAGACTATTGTTTCTCCTCAGTAGTTGAAAAAGAAAGAAAAAATCTTCAAAGCTTAGAGACATTTTCTTGGCAACCAATATGTGATTTTATAGGGGTGCATGGAACTGTAACATACTGAACACCTCATAACAGTGATTCACTTGGGCAGTATTCATTTGGTAGATTGTCAGTTATAGCCTGTAGGCAGCATCACAGCATAGACAGCAGATACTGTGGACTCATCACCTTTCATACTTGTTACCACATTTACTGGTGGATAGTAGAAAAATCCTTGGTAAAGCATATAAGGTCTGTATGTTATTTGACTAGGCTGAAAACAGCAAATGTAATAAGTTACAAATCAGTGAAGTATGCAACATATGGGACAGGTATTACTGTGTATAAAGTTGACTAAATCTGAATAAAAAGTGGTGAACGTATATATATAACTTCAGAAACAAAAATCCATTATTTAAAAATTAAATTGCAGACTCAGAAGATAGAATTTAGAAGAGCCCTTAGAGAAGATCTATGACAAGTCCTTTCACCGAGAAGGACAAACTGCACTTAGGGATTCCCTAAAAAGGTTTGTCCACTGGGTTTCTGAAAACTTCCAACACCCCTAATAAGTCTATTCCACTAGTTCAGGACTCTAATCAAAAGGTTGGGGTTTTTTTTTACAACATCCAAATTAAATATTTGCTGCAAATTAAGATAATTTTTATTATTTTATCTGAGAAACCTTCAGAGAAATCCAGTAGAAGATTACTATTTCACCACCCTTCCCAAATCTGCCTGTATCTGAGGTAACAAAGAACAATCTTCTTTCATAGTCAATACTTCAACATCTTGTAATCCAGACTCTCTCTCTCCAGTTTCTCCATGTCTTTTATAACCAACACATTGGTTATAATGTGTGTGGACCTCAGTGTATCTTTTAAGGTCTTTTCTAGCAAAAAGAAGAAAGCCATCATTATCTCCTGTGAGATATGTATGATGCTGCCATTAATACAGCTGAGATGAATTAACAGCATTATATTATTACTTCATATTTATCTTAGAATCAGCCTTAAACCCAGCCTCCATTTTTGACACTTACAAGCACTTACTTGTATGTTTGATTTTAATTTCCCAAGTATTGCACCATGCACTGTTGTTACTGAATGTCATCCTTGTCTGGGTTTTGCTTTTTCTAACTCCTCACATTCAGTTTGAATTCTAATCCCATTCTCCAAAATGCTTTAGAAACCTTCCAACATGGTGTCTGACCTTTCAGCCCCTTTTCCTCTATCCTTTAAGGTGTTGTCTTGAGTATTGATAACGGCTGTGTTCAGGAAAGGCCCTTGCAGGTGCACACATAAAGGTAGACAACAAACTCTTGAGAAGTGCTCCTTCAAAGTATTCTTTCAGCCAGCTGGGTGCATTTTGTTTATGGCAATATCCATTAACTTGCTTTTGTGAGTATATCTGAAGCTGTTAAAAACCTAACTGAAGTCAGGAAGTATCTAATGCTTACAACTTATCCACTGAGCCAAAGCCTCTGTTCTTCAAATAACTATGCTGATCATTTTCAGTCTTGTTTAGTCTCCTAGGTATTTGCGAACTGATTGAATAGTCACTTGTTCACCAACTCTTGCCAGTATTGAGGATAAGATCACTGAGTTAGAGTTCACCAAGTCCTTGACAAAGACTGGCAAAACATTTGATCTTCTGCCAACAGAACGGGAACTTTCACTGCATCCTAACTTCAGTGGTGATAGTGTTGCCCTCTGAAGTGTCACTGAAAAGAGAAAATATCTATAGTAATATCTTCTCAAGTTATAAATAAAATCTTGTTTTTGAAATGGAAAAATAGATGAAAAAATCCTGTGGCTGATCCCACATTTTTCAAGAGAGGGGTGGAAGGTTTAGGTGTATTTGGGTGTGGAAGAAAAGACTGTGAGAATACAAGTATCTTTACAATGACTATGTTATTCCCACTGTTATTCCTTAACTTTTAATAGCCTTTATTCATCTGAGAAGTATCTCTCTCATTTTCTAGTTTAATTTCTTTATGAGTCTTCTGTGAATGACCTGCTTCAAATGCCTTTCAGAAACCCAGTTAGACAATATCAGTGAGATCTGGTTTGTTTGCATGTTTGTTGCCTTTAGATAACTCTAGTAGTTTAGTGACATATGATTTTACTTTGCAGAAACCCTGCAGATTTTCATTGACATACTGTATTTATCCTACTGGCTGTCCTCTTCAGAACATTTCTGCTGTTTTGCCCCGTGTAGTTATCAGGTTTGCTTTTCTGATGGTTCCCTATCTGCCCTGAAATTATTTTTTTCCTTTTTTTTTCCTTTTTTTCCTTTTTTTCCCTTTTTCCTTTTCCTTTTTTTTTCTTTTTCCTTTTTTTCTTTTTCTTCTTTTTCTTTCTTTTTCTTAACATCTTCAATGAAACAAATTATTTTTTCACCATTTCTTTGGCACAGTACACTGTTTAAGCACTGGTTTTAGTCCAAAGGGGTGAGACTCATTGTGTTATAAGATTCTTACAGTAGATTCTTGATATTTTCTCAAGGTCTCAAAAGCTGATTTAATGTATTTCACAGCCATCATTCTGCAGAATAATGCCAGATCCTGAAGTGGCACAGATTAACATAGCTCTCGTGTTTTCAGCATTGTGTTAGAATGAATAAAGCTAACCTGAGAGGTGACTAGCTCCCCTTCTATGCAGTTAGCACAATGACTTTTCAATTTGAATATCGTAGTCCATCCATAATAAATAATATTTAATGACTGCCTCCTGTTTGGAAATTTCCCAAGGCCCTTCTAAAACCCCAAAGTTTTCCCCATTTTCTCTCCTTTGCTCTCCTTCAGCCTAGTGTCTCACTAGAAACATGCTAGTGCAGTGTCTTTTTACCAAGGCTAGAAACCTCTGTTAATCTGCCTTCAGGACC
>JANHGN010002704.1:54740-70058 GCA_024605025.1 Megaceryle maxima
GTTGAGGTGGAACTTCCTGTGCTCCAGCTTACATCCATTTCCCCTTGTCCTATCACAGGGCACGAGTGAGAAGAGGCTGCCCCCCTCCGCCTGACACTCAGTCCTCAGATATTTATAAACATTTATGAAATCCCTTCTCAGTCTTCTCCAGACTAAAGAGCCCCAGGTGTCTCAGCCTTTCCTCATAAGGCATGTGTTCCAGTCCTTTAATCATCCTTGTAGCCCTCTGTTGGACTCTCTCGAGCATTTCCTTTTAGATTATGGGGACTTTATTCTGCTCCCCGTGCTTGTTTTCCAGCTCAGGATTCTGGGCACTTGAAGAACAACTGGTCTTACAATTAAAGACTGAGGCAAAGAAGGCATTAAGTATCTCAGCCTTTTTCTCATCCTTAATCACTGTATTTCCTCTCACGTCAAATAAAGAATGGTGATTCTCCTTAGCTCTCCTTTTGTTTCTAATGCATTTATAGAAACGGTTTTTGTTGTATTTTATGGCAGTAGCCAGATTAAGTTCTAGTTGCTTTTTGGCCCTTCTAATTTTCTCCCTGCATAACCTCACAACATTGTTATAGTCCTCCTGAGTTGCCTGCCTCTCCTTCAAAGGTTATAAACTCTCCTTTTTTTCTCCTGAGTTCCAGCCAAAACTGGAGCCCCATTGTGAGAGCTAACTTAATTTTTCTCTTGGCATCTCACTTAATCCCTCCATCCCTCAGCTCTCACCTGAGAAACTCCATTGTGATTCAGGCTTTGCAAGAGAGGCAGCTGCCTATTACATTCTCTTGGTGGGATGACACACAGGGGGGGAGGTGATGTTGTTTGGATGCCTACCTTGCAACTGGAGGGAACCAGAAGATGTGGTGCCTGGTGAGCTGCTGTCAGAACATAAAAAGGTGCATGAGAAGAAAGACACTACTTGCCATTGACAGGTGTTTTACACCCACTGCAAGATAGGCTGTAAGGTGCTGGTGTGTGAGGTACGTGCCGTGAAACAGCTGCAAAAGAGCAGTGCCAGCAATCATAGAGCTCCTCTGCCCATTGAACAAAACCCACTGGAAGTTATAAGATCTCCATGCTAATGACACAGTGGCCAGGACTCTGTCTTGCAGGATAAGTCCTATGCTGACATGGAAATAGCTTTCCCATTTCTCCTGCCCTGGGACAGAAGGAGCAACAGCATGGGCACAGGACTTTCCCAGGCACCCCAGTGAGCATCAGCTGTAGTGGAAGGGCTCCAGGGGACTTTGCAGCTCAGGGCCCTTCCTTGTCACTTCTTTTCCCCAATTTCAGCTGTGCACTGATGCCAGTGAGGCCCTACTCATTCCTCATTCCCTCCAGTGTCATAGTTGATCTGGATTGGTTGCTTGCTTTCCCAGGCAACCTGGGCTTGCCCAGACTCCAGGATGTCCCCTGGCTAGTGGCTGTGCGTCTGTGTGCCCAAGCAGGGAGCAGCTTGGTGGCATTTGTGCGTGGCTGTGAGCAGTGCCCGCTGCTAGCCACTCGCTGCTTTCTCCTTTCTCTTACAGCCTCACTGGGTCTATCCTGCTAGGTCTGTAAAATGTCCTGCCTAATCACTTTCAGGTAGTTTTAACCTACCTTGCTGCATATATACTCAAACCACTTCACATCCAGCTTTTAGTAAGATTCATGTGACATAACAAATATTCTCCTAAAATCCTGACCTGTTGTATGAAACCTTTTCTCCCCTATTCTCCAGATTACTGCTCCATTGCCAGCCTCTGCTAACAGTGTTAAAACATATGGGCTACTTCCTTAGCTCACTGTATGCACACACAGGCAATTTGCTAGGGCACATAGCGTTGCTGCTGGTACTCCAGTCTCCAGCTTTTAATTACTTTTTGTTAAATCCAAAACATTCCTTACAATGTTTATTATTCTCTCTACTAATAGTACTTCTGACATAAGACCTTCTTGTATTACCTGCAGGATGCGAATTGGCTGTACCTGTAGTTTTATTTTCTTACTGCCCTGCAGCACATCCTTTTTTTACCTCTGTCATGTTAAGCAGAAGAGGCAGGAAATCTGACATGAGATGGACCAGGGTTTGTCATCCTTAGGAGCTTTGGTCAGTTCGGCACTGCTGCACTCTACACATATGAGCACATCTGGGGATATGGTGATATTCACAAACCTGAGATTTTTATTGCCCCACAGGGCCCACAGGGCAGGATAAAGTGATTTCAAAATTACAGGTACATATTTTACTCTAAAACTCTTAAATGTGTAACTATATTTCAACAGTCATAAGCCAGCGTGGCAGTAGTCTGTCATTACTGTTCCCTACTGGGGACTGTGCAGTAAAAGCCATGACACTGTGCTCCTTGGAAGAGTTCTCCTGCTCCTAATGTTTAAGCTTCACCTAGCGGCACAATTCCTTGGTGAGGAGAAGCATTTGACAAGGAAAAAAACCACTGTAAGCACCCTGTGGCCTTGCAAAGATGAAGTGTTTCAATAAAACCCAGCTCCGATGTAGCCAGTTGTAAAAATAAATTATGTTTAATTACAGAAACTGTCCATATATACATAGGACTCTGTGTGTACATATATCCATGTCCACATATACATATATATCTATATTTATCTTGCACAGAGTACTGCTTCAGTTTCCCTGTTTACTGCATGTTTCAGCTAGGGTGCCTTTTCACCTCCGGCTTGGCCTTCCTTCTTCATTATATATAATAAGCATTTGCTGGTGTCTGATGGCATCTAGTTCAAATACCTAGTGAGATCAAACTTGGAGAACATAAATTGGAGCCATAAAACACTCTATAAAAGAAACCTACACCTTTCATGAACTGGAGTTGATGCTTGTCAGTAGTGTGGTACTGCAATTAAATGAAATAAGCCCTGGCAATAGCTCTGCCATATTTGCCTGCACAGTGCTCCCTCAGCATCAATGCTCCCATAGGAAATTAAACACACAGCCTGTGCATTAGCCAGCCTTATTGTCTGGGTGCCTGCAGCCAAGAAAACTTCAGTCTTACCTCCAAAACAAAGTCCTTGTGAAGGGAAGATTTGGGCTTCCCTGAAATTTGGGTGCCAACTCAGGAGCAGGCACCGTCCAAGTCCCTGTGAGCAGGGGAGCTGAGCAGCGTTCCTGCCCTGGGGAGCAGACAACTGAGGGGCAGGAACATGGGAAGAGACCTTGACTCTTCTCCAGCGTTGGCTCCTCTCCTGTGGGCTTCTTCCCCTGCAGCAGACCTAAGTATGAGTATAATGTGACTGAAATCATAGTAATAAAATTAGTAATAGTAATCATCATTATCATCAAAACAGTGAAAAATAGTACTGCCTTCCTAGGATGAAAAGGTCCCTTTCTCAGGAGATCACTCAGTCTAACTATTTGAGTGGGCATGGTGAGCTTTTGTTATCTTTATGGTGAACTTTCCTTTTGTTGTGAAAGTCAGGGGAGCCTTAGGAGAGCAAGGAGCACCCTGGTGATAATGCTGAGATGAAAACTTCTCCATTAGGTGAAATAGTTGTCTTGGGGGGACTCAGTGCTTGTCAAAGATTTCTTTTTTATTAATGGCCACTGTCACCCCACAAAAATGTTGTGGGAGTGAAAGACAGGAACCATTTTCCAACATGTTTTCATCTAAAAGTACAAGGTGGGGACCCCTTTCCATGTCCTCCTGAATGATCTGTGGTCCATAGTCTAGGAACTACTCACTTGTTTTTTGTTATCTTAATGTAGTCTTTCTTAAAGGGTTTAATAGCCTAGAGAAGAGATACTACTAGAAACGTGTGAATGACTGGCTTCTAAATTCTTTGGCAGAGCAGGAAAAATGAAAGCACAATTGCCCTCACAGTGAATGGAATATGTTAGTACAACACCTCTTACTTTTTAAATATAATTTAGTCAAATTCAGCTTCAGAGTTTTCTCTGGAAAACAAATTTTCAAAAATATTTCCAAGATGTATTCTCAGCATTCTCAGGTCTTCTACAAGCTGTTAGACTTGAAATTGCATTTTTTTATAAAAAAGACATTAAAAAAATTGCTCAGATCTAAAAGTGATGCGACACGTCAATAAATTCTAAGGCAAAACCCATTAAACCGTTTTATACTATTAAATATGATGGTAAGGGTGGCAGCTTAGTAGTGTGCTCCAAGGTAATTAAGTTCTTTCAATTTTCCCATGAAACTTAACTGATTCAGAGTGTGTTCTCCGAAAAGGCTGTAACTTCTCTGAGCTAGGTAAATCATGCCAGAGTGTAATTGTCTCTGCATTATCCTCACTTCCATGTAATTATTTCAGAGACTTTTTTTTAGGACTTTTCAAAACTAGAACTAAGAAAAAACAAGAAAGATAACTAGGAATAAGGAGTTCAATAATGAAAAACTCAATTAGAACATGATCATAGAATCATAGAATTACTGAATGGTTTGGTTTGGGTTAGAAGGGACCTTTAAAGGTCATCTGGTTCAACCCCCCTGCAGTAAGCAGGGACATATTTAACTAGATCAGGTTGCTCAGAGTCCCACTCGACCTTATCTTAAATGTTTCCAGGAATGGGGCATCTACCACCTCTCTGGGCAACAGGTTCCATTGTTTCACCACCCTCACTGTAAAAAAAATGTCCTTATATCTAGTCTGAACCAACCCTCTTTTAGTTTAAAACCATTACCCCTTGTCCTGTTGCAACAGTCTCTGCTAAAAAAAGATTGTCCCTATCTTTCTTATAGGCCCCCTTTAAGAACAGATGGAAAGACAGATGGAAAAATAAAAAGAATAAAGAAAATAGTACAGGAAATTAAGAGCCTTTCATCTGAAGTAAAAGTAGAGATGATAGTATTACTTAGGGTTTGAAGAGGAGGTGTATGTAAAGTGGAATACTACAGATAGAGATAGGTATGGTTTAGAGGTTAGTTCAGCATGTTTTCTTAAAAGAATAATGACATGAAGATATTTAAAAATAGTGATCTGATCATTACTTTCATGGTGCATATGTACAGGAAATACTAAAATGCATCTTAATTTGGTAAAGAACTTTAAGACTAGTATCAACAGGAAGAATTGGTAAAATACAAAATCAAATCAGGTAGTCACATAATAAAAATAAGCAGTACAGAGAGCTGTAATAATCTGTCCGTGTATAACGAGTCTGTGTCCTCTTGCTTCACTGCATTCACAACTGAGTGCTTTCCAGTGTGATGGAAACTGCTGAGGACATCTCTCACATGGTCCTCAAAACCACCTAGTATTGACAGCTGTCAAGAAAGGGGAGTGGACTTAGTGGACTGTTCTGATTTGCAGTGGTAATTCTTGTAGTGTCATTGCAGAAGTCAAAAACCACCCAAAATACCAGTTAGTGGGGGATGTTATGAACCTGAAGAGACAATCCTACCATGGAAGCTTGGGGATGTTCACCAGCAGAACTTGCCTGTCTTCAGTAACGGTATTCCAGCTGACACCAGCTTGGATCAAACCGTGACATTTACACTTTCCTATCAAGTCAAAATTTAATACTGCAAATTAAAAAGAAGGCAAAATGCAGCTTTCAGTTACTGTGGAGGAATTAGAAGTCCTGTAAATCTGCACCCATCTTGGGATGTAGAGCTTGTGACACCCTCCTCTTAGTGTGGGATGAAGGACATAGGAAGCAGTGTGTTCTCTTCAGCCTTGGTGAGAGCCAAGAAAACAGGAGCTGCTTCATCTGTGACCTGGAGGGGTAGTACTACTAGCTGCTGGGGGTGGTGGTGCAGTCTCTGGACACACTGAATTCACTAAAAGAAATTCCTCTGCTGTTCATTTGTGCAGATGTTTCAATACATTGCAGTAGCATTTTTGTCCTATCCGATGGATCCTTAAAATAACAAATAGTGTCTCTGCTGCAATGACAATAGGTTATTTAAAGGAGTGTGCAGAGTAGCTGATAAAGGGGGAATTCCGAATACAGGCAAAACCGTTTGAGATTGCTTTGTGGTTGAACAGGCAAGGGCAAAAAGCTTGCTAATAGTATCAGGTTATAATTTGCTTTGAAAACAGATCAGGTTTTCATGACCTGCAGCATTAAAGTTCCTTTTAAATAGGTGTCACCCTGAAAAAGGTCTCTTTGCTTGTGGCTGGCTCTGCTTAGCTGAGTTGGATGAAACATTATCAACATGTTGTGAGAGAATGAGTCATTTAGTTTAAGATCTCAAAAAATGAGATTTGCTTCCATCTAGGATAAGGAAGTTATTTTGTTATTTTAGCAGAAGGTATCCATCAGAAGAAGGTATCTGTAACCAGTAGGGCCAGTTCATCACTTAAGAGCTATTTTATAAATTGGAGAATATTGCCTTATGCAATTTATTTATTTAGAACTCCTGCTCCTTTGGGTAAGGACCATATCTCCTTAGGGTCAGGTATAATTGAATGTACACATATCTTCATTTTTATTTCTGGTGTATTAAGCAGAAATGCCTGTCAGCTTTTGAAAACAACTGTCTTTTCATCTATGCTATCATGTCACATCAGCTTCATTCAATATTTTATCCAGTCCTTTTAACACAGAATGCAGTTCATTTATTTGTTATTCACTGAAATGTCATCCTAAATCTGTTAGCAGCACATTAAATTCCTGTCCAGCTCCAGAGTCCCATTGCAAGAAGCAGCTCTTGGTGCAAACCTACACCCCAATTATTCCCAGTCCCAAGATGGTGATTTGTGGAGTTCTCCTTCTGGTCTTTCCACACAGGATGTAGCTGCCTAAGCCTTTCCCAAAACCGAGGTTCCCTGGCATAGGTAACATTTACATTCAAAATTAATGGTGTATGATTTAAATTTAGTAATATAATCTGAAGATACTCCTCATTGAATTTTAAAAGTTGAAGGTGGTGATAAATTCAATTAAGTAGGCTGATATAAACCTTATTTAAATCAAATTAAGTGCATTTCTGCAGTAGTTAGCATCTATTTCATTAAATGTGATTAAAAACTGCTTGAGAGTTAAATTGGTATGACTCTGAATATAGATAAAGCCAAGGGAAGACAGAACTGGCAGCTGAGCCTGAACCAGACTGGAAAGTACCCAGAACACCAGAGCTTTGTTTGTTTTAATTAAAACTGGGATCCTGCAGAATGTAATGGATGTTGTTTAGAAAAGCTGCTCGCTTGTTTCTGATAATTGGATTTTTCTAGCCCAGATTAATATCCTACTATGCTATTTCACTGGGTCTGAGAGGATTCCTTCAAATAATTAAAAAACGAGTGCTGAAGACTGTAACTGCCTCATTAAGATAAACTTACAACAACATCTTGGGTTCAAATAAGGAGTTCCTTTCTTTTTTTTCTGGAAAGAGGCCACAGTTTGTTTAGGCTGGCAGTAGCAAGGAACTGATTTCTGTGTACACAAAAAAAAAAGCTTTTTAAGCCATTACTGATGAATCATTGTGTAACACAAAATTGGACAATTAAGCTTCGACAGGGGTCTGTGGAAACTAATTTTGAGATGGTTACAGTGACCAAATAATGAAAATTAGAATATATGTGAAAGTGTAAATATTTCCAGATAATTTCTGGCACACAGTCTAACACCAAACAGAGACTGAGAAACACACCTGCTGATACTTGGTGCTGGAAATAATAGCAATTCTGTTTATTCATCAAAATGATATCATCTGTTTGTGGTTTATGCTTATTATGTGGTAATATATCTAGTGCTGTTTGTTAACAAGGATTGCTTACTATATGATCAGCTGGTATTGGAGGGACAGATGTAATCTAAACAAGTGCTATTTCTTTGTTACTTTCTGCAAGCTTCTGATACAATTCAGACTTAAGAAATATACAAGCTGGGAAAGCTGAGTAGACTCTCTAGGAACAAGGTATTGGAAAACCTCAGCAGAAAAATGTTAGTAGGCACTGCAGGAGAAGGGGAAGGGTAGAAAGGTCCATGTGAATGTTTAAAAAGTATATGAAGATGATCACAGCTGTATCAATGAACAAGGTCAAGGGACCATCTACAGTTGCATATGCTCATGCTTATTACATGCACAAGTCATTAAAGCTCTGCTTAAACAGGGTACTAATGTACAAACCTAACTTTAAACCTGTGAGCAGACTGATGGTGCTTGCAACACATTCAAATCTTTGTAGGCTCACAGGGGCTCCGCTTGCTTTGTGAGAGCTGTTTTAGACTGAAACTTGTGCAGTGCATAGCTTTACTTGGAACTTCTTCCCAGGGCAAAGTTCACATCAAAAGCTGTAACATCCAGTAATTCCCCATTTAGAGAGGTAAATTGTTCATGTCCACATATAAAAATATATTCTTTTAAAGCAATATTTTAAAAATTTCTTATTTCTGGCTCCAGTCATCAACAGTACTGTGTTTCCTATATGTGTCATCTATCTGGAATTCTGTAAGGCCTTTAACAGGGTGCCCACAACATCCTTCTCTCTAAATTGGAGAGGTATGGATTTGGTGGGTGGCCCATTCTGTGGATGAGAAATTGGTTGGATGGTCACAGCCAGAGGGTGGCGGTCAGCAGCTCTAAAAGTTGTGTCCCTCCTGGGTCCATTATGGAACAAGTGCTGTCTAATATCCTCATCAATGACATAGACAGAGGGATAGAGTGCACCTTCAGCAAATTTGCAGATGACACCAAGCCAAGTGGTGCGGCTGACAGACCTGGGGGGCAGGATGCCATCCCAGCTCAAAAAGTGGGTTGCTGTGAACTTAATGAGGTTCAACAAGGCCAAATGAGAGTTCCAGGGTTGGGGCAACCCATGGTATTGATACAGGCTGGGGAATGAAGGGATTTGGAGCAGCCCTACCAAGAAGGACTTAGGGATTTTGGTTGCTGAGAAGCTCAAGATGACCCAACAGCATGTGCTTGCAGCCCAGAAGACCAACTGTATCTGGGGCTGAATCAAAAAGAAGCATGGCAAGCAGGTCAAAGAGGCAATTCTCCCCCTATACTCTGCTCTGGCAAGACCCTACCTGTAGTATTGTGTCCAGCTCAGGCCCCCAACATAAGAAAGACACGAACTTGTTGGAGTGGGTTTAGAGGAGGGCCACAAAGATGGTCAGAGGGCCAGAACACCTCTCCTACGAGGGTGGGTTGAGACTTTTGGAGTTGTTCAGCCTGGAGAAGAGAAGGCTCTGGGAAGAATTTACTGCAGCCTTTCAATACTTAAAAAAGAGGCCTGTAAGAAAGCTGGGGACAAACTTTTCAGCGGGGCCTGTTCTGACAGGATAGGCAGTAATGGTTTAAAACTAAAAGAGGGTAGATTTAGACTAGATATAAAGAAGACTTTTTTTTACAGTGAGGGTGGTGAAACATTGGAGCAGGTTGCCCAGTGAGGTGTTAAAAGCCCCACACCTGGAAACATACTAAACATAAAAAAATCCACTTAGAAGACTATAAGGAGAGCAGTGATGATGTAACTGAGTAAATATCAGCTGAAGGAACCATTCTCGCACAGAGAAGTGATGATCTATATTTTATTCCGAATTAGGAATGTGCATTACAGTTTTGTATAAGGTAGGGGTGAGATGTTTCTTTCTGTATGACTTATCTCAGGTATTTTCTTTGGGCCACATAGTTCCACAGGACATTTTAAATAGCGGTTATGGAGATTTCATGTGCTGTGTGATCTAGGCAGGACCCACAAGTGTATTTGAAAACCTTTCCTCCAGGTGTCATTTGGAAGCTGGGAAGTAACGAAGGTGGTAGGTACCAGCAGTCACAGTAGTTGTATGTGAAATACCTGCGTGTTTTGTCTGTTTTTCTGAAGTATTTGTTTGCAAGGTGTAAGTACTGTATATCATATAATCTTTTCTAAATGAGAGCTGCAAACTATATGCAAATTATATACATTTTATCTTTATTCTGGGGGTATTTTCTTGAGATTTGATGGGAGAAAATATTGTATGAAAACATCTGTCTGGGGCCAGCTCTGTGAGTCAGTCTAGTGAGCTGTCTGCAAGGGTGGCATGCAGTGGATGACTGAGAGGAAGGATAGGAAGAAAGTGATTTTGTAGATTGCTCTTTCACTGGTAAGCAGTTTTAGCTGCTGGCCATTGATGTGATAGAGATACAAGAGGCATAAGCTGTATCCATACTATTCTGTTCAGTGTATTATTTTGGATACATCCTCCATAAATTGGTTTAATATTTCTGAAGCCATTTATACTTTGGCAGTCATGACTTGCTGCAGGAATTAATTGTCCATTTAACATGTAGGATGTCCCTGTTTCCTGATATTGATGTAATTCCCATTTGCCTTGTGCTCACCCACAGAGATCCTGGGGCATCACTGCCCAGGATTTCTCTGCTTTCCTCCCAGCAGTATTCAGGTTAAAGCTCTTGCTACTATACATACCATGTGTTCATTTTCTGCACGCCAGACTGACACATGCTGACAAATACCTGCCAGCAGCTATGGGCTTTGTCTTGGGAAATTCCAGGTAAACATGATCCCTCAGCCTCTCAGAGGTAACAGCTGCTACTTTTGCTGAAAGGGAATTCAAACTGACTTTGATCTGTAGGAGAGGACATCACCCCTGGTTAGCTTCACTACAGTGAGGTAACAGACAGTAGCTAAAATGTTTGTGAGGGACATGTGATAGCAGTTACTTCACAAGCAGCAGGAGAGACTTTTCCACAACTTACTTTAGTCATACATGTGTTGTTCTTAACAGAGTATTTCTCTATCCACCCCAATGAAAGCAGAACTGGAGCCTAAACCAAAGAGCAACAAGTAAGAAGAGGACAAATATCAGTTATTATATCTGTCATGACCTATGGAAAACTACAGTTATGTTGGATTATGGCATTTTTACCTTCTAAATTTGCTGTCTTTGGTGCATGGAAAAGCACCAAAGATTTTAGGAAGTCTTCTTTTCATTGCATAATGAAGAAACGCTATTCCTTAAAAGAAAACAATTATTAGCTGTGTTTACTTTGGGTATGCTGTGCTGGCCAACCTCCTGGGATTATTTTATGATAGGCATTGTAGAAACTTGTAGTAAGACTGCTCGCCCAGGGGAGCTTAACACACACATCCTGAAAAGTGGATGAAACAAGAAAGAGGAGATGAATGGGCAGGAAAAGGAGGGTAGCAAATATCGTGTGAGGCACACAACTCCTAGTCAGTCTTGTTAACACAGCCATTTATGCGGTCAAAGCTGCATTGATCATTAACACTCACTCTTCCAAACTTTCAGCGTCAAACTTTTGGTATTTTGTGTCATTCTGGCCTGAGTGAGGCACAAAGATCCTTTAAAACCATTGTGTTCCCCACATATGGGGTGTGTGTGTCAAACAGGCAATGCAGCTCCCTGCCTTCTAAGCATCAGGGAAAGATCTTGGGCATTGTGTAAAGGCATTTTGTCTGTACAAACATCTGATGAGAATGAGAAAGACATCTTCTAACACTAGGCTTATTGAGAAAGCCCTAAAATGTTCCAGGGCCTTTCAGAAGACACTTTCAGGAGTGTGTAGCCTGATTTACAATTACTTGTCAGAGGTGCTTCCCCATAGCAATACTTCCCTGCACAGTCATGCTTTCAGGTGAGAAGAGTTGCTGAGTGCAACTGAACATTTTCAACCACTCCTATGCTGCTCTGTTTATTCTCATTATATGGACAGACCCTGCCGCCATGCTGTTGACTTTGGCCTCAAAGACCTTCAGAGGAAGTTTTTCACTTTCCAGGGCTAGACATATCTGGTTGTGAGCCCCATCTCTACCCCAGGCTTGATGTGTGACTATCAGCCAGTCACTCTAGTTTTCTGAGTCTTGTTCCCTCTCTGCTAAGATGGATACAGAATTATTTCTGTACCTCACAGTGGCAGTACCCTTTATCTCTCTGGACATTTTCTCTTTGTCATCTTATAAATTCTGTCAGGACAAAATCTGGGGATTTTTATACATTTTCTTACTCTGGTTTATTGGAGCAGTAGCAGCAGGGCCAGCCGTGCTACTTGTGATCTGGTGGCCCTGGGGATGCAGATGGCTGAATAGCAGCACACACAGAGGCTCACAGCATGCATGTTGGGCAGTTGGCCTTCCTACACACTGTATATCTGATCAGTGTCAAGTATATACTGTACAAGTCGCACTTGGTGAGCCCTATACATTGTGATACAAGTTTCTGAAATTCAGAAGCCCACTGCAGGTGTTGATCAGTTTTTCTATGTGCTTAGGATCAATGTGGTTACTGGGGTAGAGGTAGAGGTTGATGGGCTACCATAGTTGCTATGGGATGTTGTAGCCTCGGGTCTGGTTCTGCTGAAAACTGATCCTCAACTGCCACCTGCTGAGCATTGAGGAAAAAAAGTGCAGCAGAAATTCCTGCCTGCTGTCAAGGCTTACTCATGCAGGTACCAAAAGGCATCACTGAGTGCCAAAATTCAAGTCAGTAGCCAAAGGGAGATGCTAAACAGTGTCATGGGGTTTGTGAATGAAAGCTAGCCCACATTTTCAGGTGCCCAAATAGAAAAGGATGTGCTGACTTTAGAACCATGGCCTAATTTGCTGGTCTGGGGATGCAGCCAAGAACTCCTTAGAGTGAGAAAAATACGATGTAGTAGCAGGCAAGTTTATAGTAATCCTTTATTTAAGCTCATGGAAATAAAGTGTTAGTGTATTGTCTGATTATAGGAAGAGTTCATAGGGAGAATTTTAAAATCATAAAGATGCCACTGTTGTGTCAGTTGGAGGAAAAACCTCTCCTTTTTCTTAAATAAATCAAACACCTACAAGACATAACCCAAATTCAGCTCAAGCACAGTGCACCAGTACTTTAGAAGACTGGATTTTATTTGGCATCATGATGTTACGAAAAACTTGTTGCTGATTCTCCTAGTCAGGCTCTTTTTCATCTGACTGTTGTGCAATCTGTAAAATACAACACAGATCCTCATACTTAAAATAAAGATAGTACTTATCCACCTACATCCAAACCTCTTCTAAGCAGGGCTATTTTGCCATGCATGTTTATAATGCCTAGTAAAACAAGATCTGATCATAATTTATGATGTCTAGAGGACAGCATGAAGTGAAAAGAACACCTCATATATGGGTACCAGGTATGTTTTAATTTTAAAACAGTGGTGGAAAAACAAAAAAAAAGAGAACAGGAAAAAAACCCCCAAACAACAAAATGCTGTGCTTGTATCTACATTTAACAAACCTCTAATGCCACCTGCTGAGGAAACACTGAAATTGAGAATGAAGTCTCCAGCAGACTACTAATTCTTGTTATTGATTTCTTTTTAAATGTGTATTTTATAAAAATACTGAAATGATTTTAAGAAACCTAGATGAGTAACTGTGAGTATAATAAACTGAGTGTATTTTTAAATAACGAAATGGAAGGAGTTTATTTTCAGCTCTTCTCCAGACTCTAACTCCTCATAATCAAGAAATGGTCCTATTATTAATTTTTAAATTTTTTTTATTCACTCCTAAGTTAGCCACTCAAAAAATATCCTAAAATACATTTGCATTTTTTAATGTGGAAAGGATTGTTAGCAGCACTGTGACTCCTTAAGGACATCACTTTAGCACTCAGCATTACAGGAGAAAAAAAAAACAAACCCCACATAATTTTCATAATTAAACCCCTATTATAGAGCAAGTGCCTACAACCCCAAATACAGCACTGGTCCTTCGTAATAGTAGTAGTAAAACAGTGAGTCCTATTTTTGGATACCCTTAAAATGTTTTATGCCATCATGAACCTGCTAATAACTGGACAGCTGTACTGTGACAAAACTGGAGGATACAAGCCAATTACAATTCCTGGAAGCATATTAAAAAATATATTATGCAGCATTCAAAAGCATCTTCTTTCTTTGTCATTCACTGGTGAGAGAACTTAAGCTGCAGAGAGGCTATTAAGTCAACCTAAAAGCTGCCAAGTCCTGTAAAATGCTGAGAATGCAAATCTCAGAGGCTATTAGAAGCCACAGGGGTTTTTTTCCTCTTCATTTTGCATACATCTATTGCATGCTGCTTACCCTGAAAATATGCACAAACACTACTGCACTACAGACCCTGCTGCTCTATAGACTCAAGAAAAAAATGAAAATGGAAGTTGTTTGGGTGGACAGTACATTGTCAAACAAGGGGCACAGTATTCTAAATAAAATAAAATGTTAACCTAGTAGATTTATCTCAAAGTAAAATATTTCTAAGGTAGGGGCTTGTTTTCATTTTGAGATATAGCATAGAAATACAGTGAAAAACTATAATAATACAATATTAAGATGAACCTCTGCCTGCAGCAGTAGCCATTTTCAAAACAGATACATGATGTTTCACAAACTAACAGGATAAAGATAACAAATATATCCAAAGTAGCTTAGTCATCAAGATATTAGATACCTTTTAAAATGCTTTCAGATGAGAAGGATGTAAGAAAAAAAAAAAAAAAAGGTATTTTTTTCCCAGTTACATTTACTGAAAGTAAAATAAACAAGCTGTTTGTGTTGTTTATGCATTTTCTTCCTGAAAGGAAAAAAGGGACTTAGAACATTCAGGACCCTTCTCTTTTAAATGTCTGAAACAAAACACAATGGAAGGCATCAACAGTTTGAAAAACAAAGGCTGTCAGTCCATCCACTGCAGACTTCCTGATAAATCCTAACCCCAGTGAGATTTAACAGGCCACATCATTAACAGCAGAGACCACCCAACCAGTAGCAGAAATGAAAATGGTTAAGCCTGGCTTTATCAGACAGACAGACCTATAACACATCAGTGCTCTGATGAAAAGAGCATGGTAACTTTGAGGGCATTTGTTGGCCTATTTCAGGAAAAGAATAAAACAATAATATACTGCAGTACTTGTATAGTGGAAGAACTAATAAAATATGTATTTGAGTAGTTGATTTATTTTGACTTAAGGATTTCACTTCCACTTGGACTTTTCTGTTACGCTAGTCACTGCCTTGTGAAAATAGTCTTCCCATATCTGCCTGAATGCAGTGTCATTGAACAGACCCAGTAACACAGGTCAATAAAAAATTGCTTGTCTGATGCTCACCAGGGTAGATTTTGACTGGAAAACAAGATAAATTTAAATGCTTTCCACTTCATCTTCATGCTTTCCACCTTTGTTTCTGGTGAAACTGAGCCATAACTATTCTAAGTGATTTCCTAGAATTGCTGAGAAGTAAAAAACCAAATTCTTAAATCTCTGATCCAAAGTATAGCTCTTAGATGACCACAGTCACATATACTCTGATGCATCTCTGTACCTTACTTGCCCTATATTTTATTACATTCTTGCAATATTGACAGTGTAGCAAAATAATTGTTTCCAGGGCAAAATAGGAAAAATAACAAAAATATGCATTATACACACAT
>JANHGN010002705.1:0-10051 GCA_024605025.1 Megaceryle maxima
AGAAAGTGGTGCAATGTAAAGAGAATTTGTTCAGAGCTGCCACTTTGTGATCAGTAAAAGGCTTTTGTTTCGGACCTGAAGGTGGGCTTGCATTCCAAAAGCAATATGTTTCTGTTTTCATATATATATTTTGTACTACTAAAAATATTATTTCTCACTATATGTCTTTCATCTCATGTATTAAGAGCATTGTGGTTACAATAACATTACTCTTAGCTCATCTGATAAGGCCTCCAAAAGATTCTGTAGGTTCAGTTATGTCACGAGGTAGGGTATTTTCTCCTGACTTTACTATATTATTTGACAGAGATAACAAGGAGTTTCATGCTTGTGCCAGCTGATTCCTTCTGCTGGGTCAATGAGACAGCTTTAAAAAAAGAAACTGAAGCGAAATGAATTGGGTTTTGTTAAATCTTTATAAATACTTGGAAATCTGAAAGGTGTGCATATTCCCTTCGGTGCACTTGACAGCAAAAGGCAGGGGGTTGCAGCCTCTGATGGAGGATATTGATGAACACTTTAAGGGATTTTCAATTTAGACCTTTCCTAATGAATGGAATATTTTGTGAGCTTTTTCTTTGACCTTTTATGAGTAGTACAAGTAAATTCTTCCATGCTCTGTGACTGTTCTCGATGTACGCATGTACTAAAAGGAGATGTTCATATTCATATGCAAATTTGGTATCTGGATTCACTTCTTAGATGTACATCATCATGCTGGGCCTTGAATCCCTATGGTTTTAATAACCAAGAACAGTGAGTGGGATAGCATTTATTCACCTCAGTGGCTTTTGGATGAAGCCCATTTGCATTGTGATGAGTACTCGAAGAGGTACCTGTTCCTCCTGTCCTTCTGCAGTTCACTGGGCGTTTGCAGAAACTGCTTTTGGTACAAAAACATTTGATATGACCCCCCAGAGAAGATATTATAATCTGAAAATCACTTCAGGAGCCTGGAACATGCAGAATAACATGCTGTTGGCAAGCTAGGGGAGCTGAAAAGTGGTTTTCTTTTTCAACTATAATGATCTTTTTGAGGCAAAATGAGTTTCTGCTCTAGGGACTCGTTGTTACTGGGGATGTATTGGGAAGTGTGGGACTTGAACGTGGCATAAATGGTATAGAATAAGGGGTGGATAGTGTCCTGGTTTCAGTGGAGATAATTTTCTTCCTAGTCAAGGGTTATGGTTGGGCTGGCCACTAGACAGATGACAGATGTTCTCTATTAATCACTCTCCCTTCCCAAAGAGGAAGAAAAAGGGAATAAGGGAGAGAGACTTAGAGAAACTAAATGTAAACTAAACCACCTTTAATGAATATAATGGCAATAAAATGGAATATATACAAATACAAATATATACAAAACCAGTATCAAACTCAACCCCCCCACACCCCCCGATGGCAATTAAATCACCATCACCACTGAAGCTGTGGAGCAGGCACTGGGGGAGTCCCAGACTGGACTCAGTGGCAGATGGGAACCGTATTCAGGACCTGGCTTCTGGGTCTGGATTCAGGAACGTGTGGATTGGGATCAAAGGCAGAATGGACAGAGTCCTCCTCGGGTGTTGGCCGTTGAAGAAGAGAGCTTGACCCTCGTGATCCCTCAGCTTTCTGCTGAGTATGATGTGTATGGGATGGAATCCCTCGCCGCTCAGCTTAGGGTCACCTGTCCTGGCCACTTCTCCCTGCAGGTACGGACGTTTCCTTTCTGCACCCCCAAGGTGGCACGCAAGATTTAGCAGTGACCTTGCTCTGCACAAGAGCAAGTACAAGCAGGATCCTTTCTGCACACACCAATCCTTGCTGTAACTCTAAACATGGACCATTATCACTGCTAGAAGCAGACACTGTCCCCAGATTATGCCCTTAACTTCAGAAAGTGCCGTTACTTAGCAGAGACTGAGCTGAAAAGTAAAATCCCTGAACAGAATTAGTTCTGTTCTAGCTCAAACCAGGACACTTTTCTGAAATATGTTCTTAAGGTGCCACAGGAATAATCTGTGAACAGGGAACTACCTCCACAAATTCCACTTCCCACTTCTGAAAGCTGGGCCACTGCAAGCTACTGGCACGCTTGGGGAGGTCAGAAATGCACCTCTGCATTCCTCTTTACACACATCCCCTAATGCCTTTGTTAGGGTCTTTTCTGTGATGGTTCTTTGATTTCTTCTGCCTGGGGCTTCTTCACATTCCTACCCCTCATTGCTTTCAGGGAGAAAACAGTTTGCTAAATATTTGGAAAGCTTTGACTTTGGCAAAGTTGAATAATCTTTCTCCTCTTTTTAGCTCCATAGTACTCTGCAGCTTCATCATCACTTGAAACAAGTATCTTGAAGAAAGTGGGAGTATCTGCAGCAATGTCTCTGTAGTGTCTCTTTGTAGGTGTCTTTCCTCACCCGTGTTAATATCTGCTAGCTCACGTTTCCTTTTCTTTGTTCATTCTTACAGGGCTGGAATCTGGTCACATCCCCGGCTCCGTGAACATACCCTTCCACTCATTCCTGACAGCAACTGGCCACGAGAAGAGTATTGAGGAGATCCAAGAAATCTTCCGTCAGAAGAAAGTAGATCTCTCAAAGCCACTGACAGCCACGTGTCGCAAAGGCATCACGGCCTGTCACGTTGCCTTGGCAGCCTTCCTGTGTGGCAAGCGTGACGTGGCTGTTTATGATGGCTCCTGGTCAGAGTGGTTCCACCGTGCCCCACCTCGCTACAAGGTCTCCGAGTTGAAGCGCAACAAGGCGTAGAGCAAAAGTTGTTTTCTTAGGCAATCAGATCTAGCAGCTTTTTTTCCAGCTGGAAAGGGAGGAGGTGGAAGTGAAGAAAAAAAAATCAGGCTGATTTCTATTTTGCCCATTTTTCTAAGAATGATCAGTAGATTTCTATCACTCTTTTCAGTTTCTCACAATGAATAAAATCTACTTCTAAGTTGATGCATCTGTCAATATTTCTAATTCTTCTCTGTTGCTTGTGATCTGCTTGTGCTGGGTGAGAAAAGCAGCTTTGCAACATGAAGGAGAGTTGTGCTCTGATGAGAGCTCAGGTCCGTGGTGGAGGAGAATGGGTGAAAAGTCCAGGGCTAAAATACAGCGCTGGGTGTTGAACACACGAGGGTCAAGCTGTAGTTCTGTCCTTGATTCAATCAAAGACCATTTGCCAGCCCACCAGCTCCCCTTTCCTAATGTGGAAAATGGGGACACCTTCCCCTTCCTCTCTGAGGGCATTGAGTAAGCTCGTGTGAAGCGTGGGGAGATGGTAGATCATCTCCAGCTTCAGCAGGAAGTCTCGTTGATTATCATGACTGTTACAAAGGTCTCCAAGAAATCCTGTGAATGTGATGAGAGCTTCTGAGCACAGGTGTCTGAAGAGACATGAGCCTTTTACTCTCCTTGTTTCTTCAATTGGCAAGGATGCCCCTGATCTCTGCCATGTTTCTTCTGGTTGCCATGGAGACCACAGCTCATAGATAGAGGGCGTGTTGTTGCCTTGCAACCTTTTTCTGCTTTTCAGCCTTCATCCCACCTCCATACCTGGACTTCAGCAGGACCTGCCTGCTGCTACACAGTGGCACCACATCAGGGATCATGGACCAGGTGAGAAGAATAGCTATGGAAGAAGCTTCACCTCTTGTTAAATCTCAGATCTTTTCAGAAAGCAGACAAACAAACAAAATTTATTTTTGACATCCATGGGCTTCTCAGCTCTGGAAAGTCACAGAAATCTCCTATTTTAGATACCTGGCCAGATGTGGAAGGCAGAGACAATTCTTGACCATATCTGGTAGGTGGTGAGAATGGCTTAACAGTTCCCACACCTGCCTGAGGAGGTTAGGTTTCTGCCTGGGAAAGATGTCTCCACCTTTCCACCATGGCTGCATGCCAGGAGAGTCATGGGGTGTTGGGCTAAGCTAAGCATGGGGTTTGGGGTTTTTTAATTCAGAAATAAAGATCAAGTCTACCAATTTTTAGCTCTGTGGGAAGTCTTCTCTGGTATGGTGTATGTTGTCCCTCACAGGCTTACCAAATGAAGAAGCAGACATAGTTCTGTGACTTCTGTTATCCAGGAGTATGGTCAAATGACCTTAAAGTCCTCCTTGGCATCAAGATGTAGGAGTCTCAAAGTGGTGCGTTGACTTTGGACCTTCAGGCTCAGAAGTAAACTGAACAATAAGCAATGACATCATACACAGTTACCAACTAGAAAACAGGAACAGTTGCAGGCTTCAGGTGTCATTTTTCCAGCAGGAACTGGCAAAATGAAACTTAGCAATGAACGGGATTTAGGAAATGAGGACATTGCCTCATTAAACAGAACTTTTGCTGCGTTGGAAGAACTGAGAGGGGAAAAATTTCCTCAGTATCACATTGTAAAGTCCTTTCCACTCAATATTGTAATAATAACAAACAGACGTGGATTTGTTTTACGTAGGAGGTGGGAGGTAACACAGGAGTTTATTTAGCAAGGCAGATTCCTGCACTTTGATCGTGTGTAAATGTTTGGTTCTTCTTGAGAAAGAACAAAAAGCGATACAGAATCATGCCCCGTGAGCCAGGGCTGGCTCCCTGGCTTCATCTGTTGTGGTCCTGTTCTTTTTGTGAGAGAGCTTCTGCCTCTTCGTACACCTGCAGAGCACACAGCACCACCTCCCACAGTCTGATTCGGTAACTCCAGCTTCCAGATCCCAGTATTGAACCAGAACTGCTGCTGGAAAGGACTGTCTCGGGGTAAAGTACAAGCTGCTGGTTCAAGTCCGACTTGGTGAGTTAGCTTTGAAGGGGGGTAGGCTTCCTGCCCCATTGGCAGGTGTCTTCTCTCCAAGAATTAGCCTGAAGAGCAGGAGGTAAGCACGTATGTCACATCAGGAGCTACTTCAACAACTGCAAACATACATCCCGACCTGATTCAGATCCCATTTGTACTCCTGCTAGTGCCAGCAGGCTCACAACTGACATATTCACCATCCTGGGCTGTGGCTTCAGCTTCAGTTGTAACCTGTCACAGGTTTCCTGTGGACTAAGCCTGTAGGGTCCCGCTGGAATGAGGAACACAAGCTGTCAGCAGGATACAGCTGAGGGCTACTCAGACATTCCCTCTGCAGGAAAGACCTGAGCTTCCTCCTAGTGCAGGAGGCAGGCTGCAAAGCCTGGGTGTTGGGTCAATCACATCAGCTGGATTAGTAATGCAAAGCAGGGCATGGGCTTGGCCAGAATCTCCTGCCTGTGGCTCTTCTTTGCGTAGCCAGCATAGCACTGGCAATTTATGTTTACCAGCTCCTCTCCCCAATCTTTCTGGCCTTACATCAAAGGAAAGAGCTACTGTAATTGTACAGCACATGACAGGTCTGACATCTCTAGGTACTTCAGAAGAAATTTTGGCTTGGGTCTGTACTACTACCTGTGAAAATTCTTGCTGCCCAGTATTCCCCAGAGGCACTGGTTGGCCATGTCCTAGGCAGGCTGTCCCATCTGAGCTGTTAATGGGAAGTCTTGCAGGACTTCTGTGCTTTTTTAACCTGAGAAGATCCTGGGTTGGAGGACATGGTAGGTGGGGACAGCTCTATCTTGATGTGGGAAGGTGTATAATATATTTGTGTGAAAATAATCTGTCATCTAAAGATGAGCAGGTCCATTGCCCCCTTCCTTTCTGTCTCTGGGCCTGACACAGCCTATGTTTCTCTTCCAAGGAGGTGCTAGAGGTTCCAGATTCCCCTACACCTGATATGGCAGAAAGTCACTCTGTGCTGGCCAACAGTACTTCAGGTAAGCAAGCTGGCAGAGAAGCTGTTTCTAGAAGTTTCTAGAAGACATGAAGAGGACAGGATTTGGGCTACACAGTACAGAGCAGTGACACAATCCACAGACAGCCTTTCCCATGTCTTTTTTAGTTTTGTTTTTCAACCCCCCTTGCATTTATAAGGTTTCTCTAGCCAGGCAGAGTCCCAACCCTGCATGGCAAAACAAGGACCCAGTCCAGAGCCCAACACCATCACCCCTTTCTAATCCCCTGCCTTTTTACCAGTCTTGGTCGTCCCATGAATTTTCAATGCCTACAGAAGCCTCTGAGGTAGACTCAAGGACAGACCCAGCTCCCTGGGATTAGTCCTAGCTCCCAAACCTATGCAGGGGTGGAAATGCCAGGAGTTTGCTGCATTAGGGAATGTGGACTGACAGTGGTTCCTTGTTGTTTGTGCTTTCAGGGACGGCGAGCTTCGAGCAAGGCAACGTTAATCCTGGGACAGAAAGACTTGGTGACCATAATGAAATGCTAAAAAACTCCTTGAACTCTACATGGCTTAAAGATTACAACCAGCTTGGTTTTAACCTGAGATCCTCTATCTTCCAAGGTGAGGGGGGACACATACTTAGGCCTGACCTTCAAAGCTGGTTCCATCTATGCTTTGCCTGGGCTCAGGGCAGCCACACTTGGGTAGAGATCTGACTGTAGGTAGCTCACTTTCCCCTCTTGTTCCTTCTATCCACAGTCACTGTCTTTCCAGGCTGTGGTGCTTGAGGTAGTGAAAGCTAGAGCCTCCCCTTCTATGTATTCTATCCCTTTCTCTTCTTTCACTCTTTTTCTTCCCGAGGTGTGAAAAGTCCCCTGTCCTCCGTGTTCAGAGCTCTCCAGATGGACACCGTTTGCAATCCAGTGTCCCATCATCTCCAGTCCCAAGTTACCATCAGTTCCAATACTGTTATTTCTCTTCAAGACCTTTAGAGATGTAGAACTCTGAAATGTCTTCCCCAAACCTCTGTTTCCACGGTCCCCAGGGATCCCTCCATCTAAGCAAATATTGGGAACTAAGCATTCATCCCATTCCTGTTACCATCGTATCCAAGAAACTGTGAAAAAAAATTGTCTTTGATTCCAGTTTGTCATGGCCTAGCATCAGAAAGGTTCCTTTTCCTTATACATTCCAAGACTGCATTGTCCTGGGTTTGTGCACTCACACAGAAAGGAAGGACATCTCTTCCCAGAGAGCTCAAAATCATTACTATCAAGGAAAAGGTACAATAATAAAGAAGGCGAAGAGGAGAGGATGAGAGATTAAAATAAAGCCCCCTCAAACAGCTAAAAGTCAAGAGGGGATAAAAAGAAAAGTCACATCTGGGAACTATTTGTTAAGTATCCTGGCAGAAAAAGGAGCTCAAGAAGGGCTGGTGCAGTAGGATGGTGCTTTTTGTGGAGCTGTGCTGCTGAATAGCAAGTTACATCAATGAGGGGATTCAACAGGAGATGAGTGGGCACTTGACTAAAGAAAGAGCACTGGGATACAAATAAAGATGATACCTTGCAGCAACCTCTCTGTGTGCCTTCTACTTGAGGATGAAAAGCAGATAAATTGGCAAACACAAGCTCCCTCCATGGGTGATGATGAAGCTATTATTCAGCACCTAGCCACACACCTAATCAAAGGTATTGCAGTCAACATTTGCCTTTTCCTGACCTCTTGAAGCTGTTGCTGTTGCTCCCCTGCTCAATTCCAGGACTGCAGTAGGGTGATTTCTACAGGCAGTTCCTAATTTGCTGTTCCTTGCAGGTGGCCCACTGGAGAGCCAAAGCTTGATGAAAGATTCCTACACCCCTGATGTCATTCAGAAGGCGGTCAGAGACCCCAAGAACTGGCATGGAAGGAGGACTGATCAGCTAGGTATGGCTTCTGCTAGGAAAAGGACACCGATGAATTCTCAAGATAGGTGCCACTTCTGCCTGGGACAATGGATGGTTTTGGGCAAAGGTGGTGCAGGGGGACTAGAAATTGGCATCTTCACAAGAGAGGAGATTTTCAGCTGGAAAAATGCTTGAGGGATAATAGCATTAGAAAGGAGACTGTAACTGAACTATGATTTGCCTTCTTTACAGGGAAATGGCATCAGAAAGATGCCCTAAACCGTAATGTGCAGAAAGCACTGGAGGACAAATATAGGAAGAAAAAAGACAAGCCTTAGAAGATGAAGGTTGAGGATTGAAGTACATTCAGCAAGGGATCTTTTTCCATTTAATAAACCTCCACAGAAAGCATGAACCTGTTGCTTGCTAGCTGTACAGTAGGCTGTAAAACTCCCACACAGGGAAGCTTTAGAGCTGTAGGTAGATAGCAGCTGGACACACCTAGCAGAGACAGCTCCCTGTTGATGCTTCTGAGTTGAATTCAGGCTCTCCTGACAGAATGGTGTCCACTCCATAACTTGGGCACAACTCCGTATGATTGGCACCAGATGCCTATGTGGAGTAGGAAAGGAGGGCTCTCTGCCCACCACTCAGGTTGTGTTGCTGTATCTGACACGTGGAGGGTTTCAGGGAAGGCTCTTAACCTGTCAGGGAGTGGCAGTATTGTGCAAATACAGAAGGAAACTCACTTGAGAAGAGGAGGCATCAAGCTATTTGCTAAAGCCCACACTATTTGGAGGCCAGGCCAATGGAAAACAAACAAAGAAAACAAAGAAAAGAAACCAAAGAAACCAAACCAAACCAGCTAATCCCACCTCAAGGGAACAGGAAAGCTGCAAGAAGCCTGGGGACTTCTCCACTCTTCAAATGACCTCACAGTGTGAATGGACCCTTACTGAAGCTCTCATAAGCCCTCCTGACCTTGTCAGACCTTTCCCTAACTCAAAGCTAAACATTTCTAAGAGAGAAGCCCACGTGTCCACCATACAACCCGCACAACCTGAAGTTCAAAGAGTGTTATCTGGACAGTGACCAAGAATCAGGACAGGAAGGATCTTTAGGGCTTCCTGATGTGTTTTTCTCTGAGTATTTAATGGCTTTTATTGCAGGGTCCTGCCTTCCAGCTCCAAAATGTAGCAGTTTGATGCAGCAATCACAAAGTACTTGTCTGGGAATAGTGATGCCCTGATTTATCCTGTTTGTCCTGATGCTTTGCTCCCTGATATGAACTGCTTTGGAGCAGATTTAGGATTGTTACTTCACCCTTCATCAGCTGGGGATTAGATAACTATGTGCTGACTTTATAAAAGTAGTCAAGGAAGTTAAAATTTAACTATGATAATCATGGGATAATCATTTTCTACCACCAATAATTAACCATTTGGACTTCAGATGTTTCCAGGCACAAGTCCAAATCTTTCAAATTAAGTCAACTGGCCAAATGGCAGCTTGGAGAATCCTCCCTGTGGGTTTTTCTTGTACATCTGTACCAAGTGGCTTCTGCCTGAGCACACACTACTCTAGCTTCAGCTGAACAATGCAGCTCTGCAGGAACACCTTGTTCTCTGTGTTGCATCCAGCACTGATGACCAGTACATAATAAATGCTGTCTTCTGAGACTGCAGCAGGTCCTAATCCAGGAAACACAGAGCTGAATAGAAAGCTGCTGACATTGTCTGGCATACTGGAAACAGGCAGGTCAGGACACAGCTAATACACAAAGCATAGCATGGGCTGAATCAGCCCATAGATTTCTAAGAGACATTACAAATAGATACTAGGGCAGGAGACTGCAGGATTATGATACAGCTTGGAGCAAATGCCCTTTGCTCCCCACGAAAGGCTTATGAAGAGACTAGATCAGAAGGGTGATGGCTTGAAAGGCCTTGGTGCACCACTATGCTCTACCACAATCCGTGGTGTTTGCCTCCTGCAGTGGAGTAGAATCCCTTTGTACAATTTTTACACATAAAAATATTTTGATAAGCACTTAGTACAGCATCGTTGGCGTTGTATGATGTGCTCAGACAGATGACAGCTGCTTGATGCACAGTGAACGTACGTGTGGCAATCCTCCTTCATCTTCTCTGCTTTGCTAAATGCTACAGCTCAGCCAGGGGCAAATGCTTTCTGGTGGTCAGCACACTGAAAGCTGCAGAAATGACTGAGATAGCTTTCAGGGAGACAGGGTAGCTACTGGGAGGAATCAATACCTGAAGTCTCTGAAGGCTGAGCAGACCAGTTTAGGCAGAACCTTGGCAGGGAGCATTATGACCCTGTGTGGCACTCTGTGTTGACCAGAGTGCTTTGGCTACCCAAACACACACATTTAAAGCCTGCTTTGGAATCTCAAAGTAGCACATCAGAGGCAGCTGAGCAA
>JANHGN010002707.1:0-34942 GCA_024605025.1 Megaceryle maxima
AAAACCTGCCTGGATGCATTCCTTTGTGACCTGTGCTAGATTATATGATCCTGCTCTGGCAGGGGGGTTGGACTCAAGTATCTCCAAGGTCCCTTCCAATCCCTGACACCCTGTGATCCTGTGATGAGTCACAGAAATAATATTTGTGAAGGACAGAGTGTGTCATACTGCTAGAATTTGAGTTAGTAAAAAATTAGCTTTTTTTTTTTTTTAGAAGAAAGGTCCCATTTATAGAAGTATTCTCCTTGCAAGCACTTAGCTTTGAACTGGGCTACCAAAGTACCCCATATTCTCATTCTGTGATGTAAAGAAATTTAATCTACAATGAACAACATCTTTAGGTCTAGATGGGTGGGGAGATCTGTGGGCAGAGACTGTATGATCTTAAAAAAATTTTCAGTTGTTTAGTTACTATATATAAATCATATATATAAATCAAAACCACTTTGGATCAAGTAGAGTTCAGGCGCCTGCTGTATTTTTTAAATCTCTAAACTACAGCAACAGCTAAATATTTCAAATTACTAGATAAGTGTGGTTATGTGAGAAACGGTTGAACAAAGTAAATACTTCATGAAACTACTGTTAGAAGGAAATCTTCACTGTACCACATACTAACCAGAGTAACGGAAGATACCTGTCTTTTAATGCTTGTTCTGAAAGGAACACGTCTGGGATGACAGAGTCACATCAGTGCTAAACAATTCCTGCTTAAATGACTTGAAAAGTATATTACTTGCCATTTGGTGATGAAATGGTTATCACTTTAATTTACTGAAAAGGAAAATTATGGATATTCAAGTGTGAACAGTGCAAAAGACTATCAAGATCTGGTTTTTGGAGCAAATTTTATGAAAGGCAGAAAAGCACATTGATATGAAAGTACGATGTGCTTTCAGCATTGCCTCTTCCACATTTCTTATCTGACGTTTATTCTTCCATATGAGAGATGGTCATGTTCTTTGGCCTGTTCTAGTAGGACATTTTAGTATGATACAGATATTGACAATAGTTTTTAAAGAATATATAGGAACATTTTCCACTGACCTTTCCTAAATATCTTGAGTATCTGCCATGACAAGTGAGTTTTGTCACATAAATCTATCATGTAAAAAAAAAAATACCAATAAAATCATGAGACGTCTCTGATTATTTAATCATTATTTATCATTAGACATACTGATAGATCTCCCTGATTATTGCTTAATAAAAATGATGTTTCTGTGTTGAAATGAAGAGTTGCTATTAAACTGATAAATTCAATTGGCTTTACTCCATCAACCACAAGGAAAACACCTGGAAAGCTGTTTGATCCCAGCCAACTCTTGTTAACCTTTGGCCTTCACAGTAACTACCAGCAGGCACCAAGTCAGTGCTACTAATAAACTGGCATTAAAACTTCCACCTGCTAACAACATCTTATTGCTTTTCAGTATTAAATAAAAGGAAATGATCTGTTTAATTACAGTCAAAGCAATTTTGCAGTACTGTGCTGCCTTGGACGGTGATAATAATAATGATGCATTTAAGGACATGGCTACATGAGCTGATTGCTACTGAGGTAAGCTACTCTGGCAGTTGCTATTGTATGCTAACTTTTTGCCTGTAATAAATGTGAAACAGTCTTAAGTGAAGGTTAAGATAAATGGGGGATAGTCTTTTAAAAAATATGTGTAGGCAGTTGTAAGCAAGGTTGTATCCAAGGATTTTTTTTTTTTTTTCTCATTGCTCTTCCCCTTAATCATTCCATTTTACTGATGATTCTTTGCTTGTTTTTTATTTGTGAGTTTCCTTCCTCATTAGGAAAAAGAGCATTCATCACTTACTCTGTTCTTAATATAAGTTGCAGCAGGACACAGAAGAATTTGATAAACATTACAAAGCTGGGGTAGGTTCAGCTGAAGTTTTCCTTTTTTTGGATTAGTAAGACATTCAAAACATTTTCAGGTGGTGTTCAACTCTTCTCTTCTTGCTGTTCAAGAAGGCTGGTCCTCTACAGCCCAGGTACCCCACCTGCTCTTGTATGGGCCATAGCGTGGTAACATCCCTGTCAGTGTCCAGCCCTAATAGGAGAAGCATGAAAAAGAGCAGCCTCTTCCATAACCACGGGCAGCCCCTGCCTCCCTGCACAGGGTTTCCCCAGGCTCACCCCAAGGCAATCCATCCCATGTCTCTGGCAGCCAAGAGACACCCAACCAGGGCCAACCATGTCACCAACCCAGCTGTGGCTTGGCCACCACCAGTGCTCTGCCTGCTGTGCCGTTGTGGCCGCTGCATTGCAAGGTCTGTTGCCAGGAGCTCCTTTGGGACCCAGCCCTCAGGTAACTGGCGAAAAAGGCTGTGGAGCTTCTTTGCCTAGGGCTGTAGGAACCTTCTAGCATATGCTGACCAAATCCTTTACTTTGTTGGTAATGTATTGTTGCATTTATGCGCTATAGACTGAAGAGGGTGTAAGAGGGCCTGTTACCATACTCTTTACTTCCCTAAAGAAGACACATCTGGGAAAAGCATCAGCGAACCTCCTGATACCTCTAGGGACAAAAGAGACAAGGAAGATCTTGAGCCAATTGTACTAGTTACTTTAATAATTATCTCTCTCTTCCCATAGCTCCCTCAAAAGCCATTATACTACTGCTTTTTCCTATATCTGTGTAGTATACTTCTTTTCAGTGGGTACAGTGCAGATGCTTTTGGTTTTAACATCTGCCTAAACAACTGTTAATCCAGAGATTGTCTTGCATTAAAGAATTTTTATTCCAGAGATTTACGGAGTGTCATATAAAAAACATATTGCTTGATTCAGCTTCAAATTTTCTTCATATCACAGCTGAATAGTAACTTTCTCTTCCCCTACCTCCTCTTTTTTTCCCTTTTCTTGAGGAACTGGAGCACACAGAAGGTGATCTGTCCTACTAAGTATATCTTCTTTGAGGTCAAGGAGAAAGACTGTGTCAAACCTGAGAAAAGACTGAAGAGATAACTTTAACCAGAGAATCAATCCTATTCTGGTATTCTATGTGTAGCAATGAAACAGGGAGAAGGGAACCTGCTAATATTTTTATTCTGTTAGGAGGGTGTTCTTGCATTCTGATTTTTTCAGAAAAACATGGAATAAAAAAAATGGGGGAGCAAAAACTGTGTCAGGAAGCCCCATGTGGGATGCAGGCTGTGTTAGCATTTCTGTCTTTCAGGCATGCATGCTTCCCTGCTTCATTTTCCAATTCTTACCCAGATGCCTTGAATATTTGAGGACAAAATTAGCTGGATATTGAAGCACCAACATACACAACTCAGTCCCCCTGGAGATCTGTTTTGGATTTTGGAACATTTTGGAAGAGAGAATACAAATACCACGACCTTAATCATATTCTATGTAGAAGAGGCAATGCCCTACTGACAGTTGGTCCTCTTACCTCTTATAGTGTTTCCACCTTCACAATGTGTTTTCAGCAGAAAGTGGTTTCATATTGATATTACAGGCTGTCTGAATTCCAACAATTTAAATAACTCAAATTAAAAATACGTATCAAAATTAAGAATACCCTTTTTAAAAGAGGTGCAATGCAACATCTTGTACTTGCTTGCAAACAGTACTTTGCTCTTAATTATCTAATAGAATGTTTAATATTAGGGGCTGTTTGGACCAGCAAAGTCATGTATTGCATAAGAAATGGAACAAGGAAATAAGTTATATCCATTTCACTGGCTACAGGTCAGTGAGTTAAGAGGTCCCGCAACACATGCCAACATCTTATTACTTCCAGGCACAGAAATAAGGACTCAGGTGGAGGAACTGTAAAGTCCTGGAAACTCGGTTCATGTCAATTCTGTTTCAAGAACTCGTTCTCATTATTTATTTCTCCTGTGAGTCTTGGCTGGGTTGTCAGCATTATGCAGCATTACTGTGGTGAACTGTTGAGAGGCACTATCTTCAAAGACAATAAATCTTTAAAAGGGTAGAGGAAAACATTAATGCTATACATGCTGTTTGTGTGTTTACAGCCTTGCTCCTTTTTATTCTGTTTTGCAGAAAAACTGTTGTTGTTGTGAATGCTTATACAACTGCCATCCTGCTTTTATAAAGAAAAGGCACTTCATAGATCTTTTTTTTTTTTTTCTTCTGTTCTTCAATCTTTCCTGATCAAAACATAGGTAGAGTTTCTTTCTGATAGAGGACTGCTTTAAAAGTGACTTGTGAGCTGTGTGGATGGAGGAATTAAAGGGCACAATAAACTATTTTATTTTACATTAAATAAAAAATTAAATAAACTATTTTATTTTACATTAAATAGTTTGTATAGCAACAGTTTCTACTGAGACAGACTCAAAGTAAAATCATTGCAGAGTACACATCTGCCTTTCAAAGATCTTCAGGTTCTGACAGATAAGCTAATCAAACAGTATGATTTGCCAAGTATCTTCAAGTCTTCTGAACTGGTTGTCTCAAATTTGCATAGTTAGCTGTGTGCCTATAGCTTAATGAAGACTTTAATTGTTTCAGTCAGTATTAGTGAAATAAGATACACTAAAAAGTGCTCTTGTGTGTGGTGGTCTCTTAGCATAAAACTTACGTAAGACTGATTTCAGTACAGTTACAAAACTGCAAATTTGCACATTTTAATGGGACTCGTGTTAGTAAATCATTCATGCAACCGTTAATTTGCATAACGCCTCCTCTCTCATATTAACATTTCATTTCTGGGAAAATTTCTAGTTTGCCTTCATGGCCATGTGCCCTCTTTCCTAATTCTGGAAGTGGCATTCAGCACATAGGCAAAACCAGAAGTCAGTCTTCATGAAATTTTTGGGCTTGACTACCTTCTTACCTTTCTCTTTGGGTCTTGTACACTTTCATCCCAGTTGGGGCATAAATCTTCTTTGAGGAATTCAAGGAGAGACAACTTGTTTATTCTCTTTGTATGCTTTTGACCTACTCTTACCAAAAGTAGGGCAAGACTTTGGAGAAAAATAATGTAATACAAATTCAAATGGAGATGAAAGTGGCTGCCTGTCACTTTTGGTGACAAAATTTCTAGAGGTGTAACTTTGGAGCATGCAGAAAACAAAGACATGGTATTTCATGTATTGTTGACATCTCCCATGTATTGTAGTCATCTCCTATTGTTATATTCTTTATAGCACAATTCAGGACACTTGATACAGACATTGTTCATCTTCTTGGAAAGAGCTAAGACATTTTTATTTAGTGTCAGTAACAGGTAGGTCAAAAAATAACCTGCATGGAAGAAAAAGCCCAAAGAGGCCTTTTTCTAACACAGATCTCTTTTTTTCATAGTAAGAATGACTCTTGTGGCATTATGTTATTACTTCGTGCTAGCTCTGGCAACTTGATGTACTTGGGTTTGCTGCCTGTAACTTTAAAGGTTCAGCTGAGGTACATGGATTCAGCTGCTACAGAGGAAAACAGCATAAGAAGGAAGACTCATGACTGTGGGAATTAGCAGTCTAACTAGTCCTGAAGATTTTACCTGTATCAGCTGCTAAATAGCTGTAGTGTAGCATCCAGGCAGTTGAACAAAGATTCTCTACAGAAAATTGCATAAAACACAGTTTTGAACAGTTGTACTACTCAAACAGGTTCTGCTGCTAGGGTATTTGCACTCTTCATCACTTTTTGCAGTGACTATCATAGGATCTTCTAGCTGGTGTGATAAGGCTGTTGCAGTTCAATGCAATGCAAATTTTAGCCCTAGCTATTGTCTAACTGGTACCATAATGATGAGAGGCTTTTTTGAAAGGGTTCAGTAAGTGATACACAATCCTCTCCTCTTTCTGTGAGATAACATGTTTCTTATGTTCTGCTCTGAAACTCAGAGAATATGAGAGCCTCTTGCCTTGTCAGCCTCTGCCGTGGTAATGTTGGTTCCTTGGAAGCAGGATCTAGGGAGACAAATGAAACCTGCACTTTGCTTCTGCTGATTCCCATGTTGAGAGTTTCTCACTTTTATTTTTTTGTAAGAAAGACAGTAGCAGCTGTGGGTGTGTGGATGTGGGTCTAAACATGTTTTTTTTGGTGGTAGTCATATATTTTACCAAGCTAACACTTGGTTAGCTCAGGTTTGGCAGGCAAATTCCACAAAAGCTCTGGGTAGTAAGCCACCCTCCCACAGCCTGGGGACTCATCAAGGATCCTCTGCATTGCTTAAAGCCTCCAACCAGAAGACTTCTTTTGAAAAGATGAGTGGAAACCTTCCCTTAAAAGCTTTTCTCTAACATGTATTTTTCTTCCTCAGTATCTGGAAACAAAAGCTGTTGGTGAAGAAACTGACTCTGTAGGATCCATACTTCCAATAGCACATACTTTAACAGAGAGCTGTGTTGATGGCATTTTCAGTGTTGTATTCCTCTCTGTGTGTGATGGGAGATGCAAATGGCCCGTCATGACATGGATCTTGATCTCCTTGGAAAGCACTGCTGCTTTAAAAACTAGTGGGGAAATCAGCCTTTTTTTATGAGTCAGTGGAATTCATTGAAAAGAAAAAAAATTAATGAATGAGGGAATATTTCTGGTTTCTGTCAGCAAGCTTAGCCATAACTGCTACACCATAGTGTGCTCTAGCTATTCTCTGCCTTGTGTATTAAAATATAAATATTTCTAATGAGCACTAGTCACCTGAAGAGCCCACTCAGAATGGTCCTCCATTCTGACTGGTATCACTAGCTTCCATGCCCAACATGCTTTGTGGTAGACTTCCCAGTATTAACAGTGTTTTCCAAATCCAGTCTTATCTTCTGTTAGTTAATATCTTGCACTCTGGTCTGTAGATTTCTCAGTGCTTATTTAAACTAGACTTCACAATGCATAGTTAGCACAGTGGGCTATGCAGAGCGGGGGTTGTTTTACAAGGAACCAAATTTAAAAGTGGTGGTGCCTGTCACTTGAGAAATGCTGAAGAGCAATCTTTACTGATGATGTCTGTAAGGCAAATGCAGTTCTACTTTCTGTATATTCTTTTGTTTCTAGCCCTAGTGCAAGGATAGAAATCAAGGCAAGAAGGATACCAAGAATTTGAAGTGAACATGTACAGGCATGCTGGTGCATTAATAAGTATGAAAGACACATAGTTTCTGTTGGAAACAGAAACATCTCTTCTGCAAAGAGTGATAAGCCCTAGGTTGTTTTTTTTGGTGGGTGGTTTTTCATTGTTGTTGTTGTGGGAGTTTTTTTGTTTGTTTGTTTTTTTTTGGGGGGGGGGGGGGGGGGGCGGGAATAGGCTGCATAATTTTTTTTCCCCTAAGGAACTGTGGGGGTGAAGTGGTTTTTATACATTCCCTTCTTTTAGGGAAAGGGAGATTTATTGAGGGATATGGTTGGTACCTGCAATTGCAGCTCAAACACTTTGTCAAGGTTCCAACATTCTTGATGAATTGCAAATGGGAGAGGAAACCCTTGAAACAGATCTGCAGCCTGTGATATAATTGACTCAAGATAGCCCTCTGGAAACTTTTTTTTTTTGTTACTCTTATTCAGCTGTTTCATAAGTACATGGACCAAACATTTTGTTTAATGGAAGACATTTAGGAGTGAGTAGGTCACTTTAAAGTGAATCTTCCTCTTCCATAAGGACACCTCTTGCATTACATCTTTGTTAAATTAACAAAGCTGCATATAGCTGAAACTCTTAAAATAACAAGCATTCAAAAGCATGTGTCTAGGGAGAGAGCAGAATTTTCATGCTTCCGGGGAGATACATGTCTTATGAAAAATTATTTACAGATACTTGCCCTAGATTAGAAGGGTGGGGGTGCATATGCTGTGTAGACAAATGTTTGAAAGGATATGAAGAACATCCCAACTGTAGCAGTTATCAAAGACAGTGTGTCAGAGTCCGTGTGCATTTTCAGAGCAGACTTCTTGAACAAACAGACAAGCCAGTGTACAGTGTGCTAACACTCTCTGTCAAAGCTGAGTCCTTGCTACAGTTGTTTATGGTAAATGTTATTAACATTGGATAATTATTATGTAATGGTTACTTTATCAGCAATATACAGTAGCAAAGAAAAATTACATTGAAACAATTCAGTGTCCCCTTGTGTCAAATGTAATTGCTTTCTTTAGTTTAAGGGAATTTATTAACACCACATCTGTAGCGAGGACAGGGCTGATGAGGGAACTGGTTATGCCTTTGCTTCCTTTTGAATATACTGATGTTTTTAATTTTCATCACATAGCTCCTCACTTTCTCCCCTCTGTATTCTTGTTTTTGAGGATCCAGTGAATGAGGTTCTGGCTGGAATTTTATTCCTCCAGGCAGACGTTCTATAATGCGTGTTGACTATCCAAACCTTTGTTGTTCACAGGCTCTGATTTTCAGTACAGAAAGTTAAGTACCTCCATGAGGAAATTAGGCAATGTGATTAGTCAGTTGAACCTCAGTTAGAGAGACCACAGAACCCCATGAAGGCTTCTTTGATGATACACTAGGCATTTTGTCCTCAGTAAAGAAGCCAAAAGTGCCAGGCTAAGTGTTCCCTGCTGTCTCAGAGAAATTCTCAGTCTAATTTTCTAAAGCTTATGAGATAGTTTTATAAAATCTAGCACAAAGTCTATGTGATATTGTCTCCTTAACAGAAGTCTTCATGAACTTGGATATGAATCACTTGTGTGCTTTCTTTATGGAACGTCATAAAAAAATATTGAATTTTATGTAGTCCACAAAGCTATCAGGTCTGTACAAGGAAGTCTGACACTTCTCCAAATCCAGCCAACCTAGGCCATCTTACCATTCATCCAGATGGGAAAAGAGAAATAATGTTGACCTCCAGTAACTGGATGGACTTTAGACATGAAATTTCTGTAATGTTGTTTTCAAGGCAGCTAATGCATAAGCTAGGAAAGAAACAGATCTAATCAGACAACAGAGTTGTGCAGACACATCATAGGCAAGAACAGATGCTGTCAGAAGAGTAAAAACCGCTTAAATTCTTGTGGTGACTACATAATTTTTAGGAATTGGTTGGAGAGTTTTGTGGAGGGACATGGAGAGTGTATTTATCCTGTACTACTTTGTTATAGACATTAATGAATTACCTCACATTCCTATTGGGTGGACATTTTCTTAAGCTTTTATTGATTTTGAAAAACAGTACAACTTGCTAAACTGACTAGTCAATATATTCAAGGACAAAAAGTCTCCATTCAGAAGTGTATATCAGTTGAGTTAAGTCAATGAGAATTTTGAGACTCAAGACTTGTATTTTCTTTCTGGAAAACCAATTTTGTGTGCATGAACACACGTGTACCAGGCACATGCGTACCATTTTCATTGAAAAAAACATTAATGAGTGATATACAATTACCAGTGAGCACAAATGTCTACTGAAGTTCCATAAAGATCTAAATTTTTGCTACACCAAACACCAGATGGAACTTTTCAGTCTTTCTCACAAATAGCATGGTTGCTTGCTCTGTCTTGTATTCTTTCCCATTTAAAGAGGTTTTCCTTTGTCATTTCTGATGTGTTACAGTTTCCAGACTCTATTCAAAATACCATTTGCACATTTAAATCTATTTCAACAACTGCTTGTAGACAGACTGAAGGGAAGAGTGCAACGGGAAAAACAATCCATTCTGTCATCAGAAAACCTTTCCAAAACTGTGAGAAACAGCAGAGATCTTGCTGGAAATTAAGGTGCTCTGCTTGAAATGTAATTAGTTTTCCCCTTTGGCTTTTACTTTTTACTGTTTCTTTTTCTTTATAGACAGTTACTTCCACTGTACCTTCATCCACCACTTAGTCTATATGAATTAATTGTCTTCTACTGGATTTGCACAAAACCAGTGTGGAAAAAGCAAATAATCAGGAAGATGTGGTTTAGACCAGTATAGTCTATTAACTTCCTTAAGCAATGTAATTATTTTTGTCTATTGGATCCTCCTAGCCCCTTCTATCTGTTAAGACTTTCTTTGACCTTCAAGAGAAGGCTAGCATGCTTACTCTTTTCTTACTGAAATCAAGCACGGCAAACTATACATATAGGTGCAGATTAGCTATTGCCAGTACAAAGGAGTGGCTTTCTTAAATTCTGCCTTGAATGTAAAGTTGAGTGAATTTCTCCAGCAGTGGAAGCTAAGGTACAAGAAAGTCAGACCTATAAAAAGAAATCCCTCAGCAGTCAGAAGATACCTGAATTTGCACCTCTTCTCATGATGAAGTTGTTATGCTTCTACTGCCCATCCAAGAGTCAAAAGACAATAACACTTAAAAGTACATTCAGAAGATAGTCAGAAGTACATGTGTAAAGATATTAAACTGGCCTACAAACACAAGGATTACCTAAGTGCTTCTGAGTGTCATCTATGGAAACTTGGACAACAAAATTAGAAAATCAATTTATCTGTGATACAGAACTTAAGAGTTCACTTAGAACAAGATCTTAAAAGATCTTCATCTATGCAAGTTCTGTCTACACAGGCTTTTGTTGGCAAATTGAAGTAATGTATTTGTGTTAGGTGACGCCATCTCTAAGCTAATGTTCTTCACACTCTCAAGAGAAATTCTTAGCTTAGTCTTGGCACAGAGTTAATTACAGCTACATGGCTTTTGACTGTCTCAGTGTATGGGCAGAGCAAGCTTGCAATGACCTGTAAAAATCTTGCAGGCATGTCCTTCAAAATATAGTTTGGTGTAGTTAGAACTTAAACTGAGCAGGACTATTCATGGAATTGATGTGACCTGTCAGCTAGTTGCTTCGTGAAGAAACTGATAGGAGGTTGAAGTTCTTTCTCTCTGGGAAAGAGGATTACTAAAACTTACATATCTGCATCACTGAGAGAAGTATTGTGAAGGAGTTGTGCATGCATATTGGAGAAGGGCCATCTCTGGTTTTCATGTCAAACTTGCCTCTTAACAAAGGAAGGGACTTGACAACAGTAGGTGATATAAGGCATGGCAACATGCTCCAGCAGGCATCTGAAGATGTGATACACGTGATGTTTTCTGATGACTGAGCTCTAGAGTTTTTAATTTTTAACACTTAGTAAATCAAGGCATCTCCCTTTAATCATGACTTTTCTGGTGTACAAGGAAACAATGATCAAGCAGCTCTGAACCAGTCATAAATTCTCACTTCTTATAGCCTCATTTCTTTCACCATTAACCCACTAGCTGCTCTTCAGGGACTTCATGAGCACTTTTTCACTCACCTAGCATGGGTTCATTCACATATTTTTTTTGTGGAGTACTCTGACTTTTCTGAACCAACCCTGTTGTAAGGGAATGTCTATGCTTATGGGACAGAGTGTCAGTCCTGTAGTGGAAAAAGGCTGTGAAAGTTTTTACAAGGCTCAAAGGGTTTTGGGGGTCTTATTTTAGTATTTTGCTCTGTTTTTGATGTCTGCTTTGAGAGTTCAGGAAGAAAGGTTGGTTATGTACTACAAAAGTGATAAATGGAGAGAGGGAACTAAAATATCTCATTTATAGTACAGGCTAAATTAGATAACAGAGCTTACATATTAGGATAAAGGCATAGGTGCTCCTTTTCCTTCCAAGCTGTCCCCTGCTAGCTTTTCATGTCTAATGTAAGGGACTAAGAATATTAAAGAAAGAGCTACTTTTCCCTGTATGTCCCTGGTGACTCCCATCCTAGAGAAAAGGTCTTCTCACTGCAGAACACATCCATTTTTCAGCCATGGGTTGGATGTTTAAAAAACCCAAAATCTGACATTACCTTGGGAAACAAATCTCTGCATTCCATCTAGGTCTTCAGCTGACAGGTCATGGAAGCTGTGAGCTTTTCCAATCTAGTCAATTCTGTGATTCTGTTTTCTTTACTGAAAGGGTTATCAGTCATTGGAACAGCTTGCCCTGAGCAGTTGTGGAGTCCCCATCCCTGGAGGTATTTAAGAGTCTGTAAACATAGTACTTAGGGATATAGTTTAGTTGAGGACTTGTCAGTATTAGGTTAATGATTGGACTCAATGATCTTAAAGGTCTTTTCCAATCTATGAAATTCTGTGATTCTGTTTATTTTCTTTCTTGACTTTCATGGTCAGCAGACCTTTCTGCTGAATGAACTAATCATCTGAACACTGTGTGCAAAATAGGGTACTGTGGATATTCTCTAACCCACTGAAAAATCATACACAGAAGAAACTGTACAAGTGACATCAGGTTTCCTCCCTTGTACTGAGTAGGATTAAGTTTCAGTGCAGTAGATCACTGCAGATTCATTCCAATGTATTTTTTCACTGTTGAGTAGAGACATCTACATGAGAACCCTTTTGAACTTCTGGAGCTTCTTTTGTTGTTTGAATACCCCATACAAAACAGGGCATAAAGTCTTACAAAAGGAACTGTTTATGACTGTAATTTTATTTATTGCTCCTCTAACATCGATTTTGTTTAATTTTGTGTAACAAAAATAGCAGTTTCTACGCTAGACACAATTTGTTTTATGCTCTGGAAAAATCGGTGCGTTTTTGCAACATCTGAATCCATTTCACAGTAATGGATTCAAATGTCACAAAGTCAAAATCTCCCACATAAAATAGTAAAATTATTATTATCAAGTGCATGTCTGTCATTTATCTATGTTAGCATTAGAGAAGACTTCTCAAACTTAAGCATTTATTAGCAAGAGCTTTTTCTTTTCTCTCCTTTCCTCTAAAAATATTCAACTATATAATATTAAAAAAAAAACCTACCTTGAAATGTCACACTAGGTTGGTGGCTTGAGTTTTTCACTGACTTGATCTAGCAAACAAAATGGGATTTTTTTGCACTTCTTCCATATGGATACTATTTTTCTCTTTAGTTCTTTCTGTTGTAAATTAAAATAATGTTAATGGTCTGAATAAAAACTTATGGCAATTGAGAACTCCTCTAATTTATTATGGCTAAAACCTTACAGTTATCTCATTGTATTTGAACTTGTCTCTAATAATCAAGTGTTTAGTTGTTGAATATACCTGTGGCTCCTATGAATTCAGGAGTACTGGTATAAGATCTAGCAGAGAAATTGTTGTGTTAGCATATACAGACATGTACACCTTACACAGAAATACTTCCACATATGCAGTCTTGTTGCAATGCCAGTTAAAACTCAGAGGAAATTATCTGATTTCTGAGAACCTGACCTTTCATGTTTCCTTATTAAAATGCTTGTCCAAGTTCAGTTTGCACCATAAGCAATATCTGCCTTCAGAGGACATGTAACGTAATGGTATGACCACCTCAAAAATCACCTGCTAAATCATAAAAAGTAGTCCAAAAAGTGACCATACTTTGGAATGTCAAAAAATATGTTCGGACCTCTGAGGAAAACCAAACCAATTCCCTGCCTTTTCCTCCTCTGTCTCATCATTTATTGTAGTATTGATTGTTTATCAATAGCAATGCAAAGGAACTTGAACCTTGGTGAGTGCCAGACACCTGAAGAATATAATTCTACTAAAGAGAAAGTGTTACTTAACAGAAAATGAACAACTCCCTGAATAAAAGTTATTAGCTTATGTCTTGCAGTAGAATTATCCCTTTTGAAAACAACTTGAATTTCCATAGTCCCTCACTGCTGTCCTGAAAGGACTTCCTCTTCAGACATCTACCTGAAGGGAGAAGTTTTACAAGATGTCTTCAAAATTGACACATTTCTAAACCACTATGTAACAGCCTATTATGCTTTGTATGATGTTTAATGGTAATGGCTTGAATTAAAAAATTGTTGTTAGAAATTCCTTTGAAGTTGTATAGCATAAATCTCACAACTAATTCTCCCCATTGAATTTGATTTTAATATTCAAGTGTTTAATTCTTTCATATCTCTATATGGTTCCCACTACGACAGCAGGATTTGAATAATGGCATGATACACTGATAATATAAAAGATTCATCCTAACTATTCAAAGAAATGTTGACTGTCATCTTTGGGTATGGTTTTATAAATTTGAAAGGGTTATTTCAGTTCTGTGTACAACTTTGTGGTCACCATCTTTTTCTGGATATCAATGCTCAAGCATCTTGTGTACTTACATTATGATTTCTCAACATGATGCTGGCATGTTTAAAATATTGCTGGACAAATGCTATGGAAACTAAAGAATTATCAAAACAGAAGATGTTCAAGTGGGAGTATCTCCACATATTTGAAAAGTTTTCACTGATCTCATTCTATTCATTCTACCACTTCTTTGCAGGAACAGATAGATCAACAAACACAGGCATTTTGGTTGAATATAAGGCCTCAAGAAGAACACAGTGTATTCTCAAGGACACATTAAATTTTTGAACTGGTCAATGCTTTGCTACAGTAGAGTGCATGTCAGCAAGTGAGCAGCAAACACAGCATAAGAATGGAAAAAAATATATTTTTCCTGATTGTGTTTTCATTTTTCTGAATCATACATCATGCAGCACTGAGAACCCTTCTTAGCAAAATAAGAAAAGGAGAAAAAAAATCCATTATACAGTCATTTTTGTTGTAATTTAAAAATTTTCTGAACTCTAGATTTATTTACAGCTTCATTTAAAACAAATTGCAAATTTGAAACCCCTAGAAAACAAATTATTTGGATCACCTTTAATTATTTATTAGAATTCAGCATGTTTTCTCAGAGGTGATTGCTTTCTTGAAATATTGTCATGCAAAACACTTTCTTTGTATTCAAGAATTAAAATCTCAAACTCTTTTGTTTTGGTTTTTTTTTTGGTAATAAAACATTCTATCAGCAGCAGGAACTAAGAACTCAGATGTGTATAATTAAATCCCTATACTGCATTCAATATCTTGTTTGCCATCTTTTTCTAATCCAATTATACTTAAAATGGGAGTCTTTGCAGAAAGCAAATGTTGAACTCATTTTTTTATTTTTTCCTAGCTCATTATTTTGTCTGTAACTACATTTGAAACAAATGTTTATCAGTAAGGTTTTCTTTCCTCTTAAAAATGTATGGAAACCAAACACTGTTGTATAAAGATACAACAGATTTAAAACATCTGTGTTTTTTTTGTTTTCTGGTCATTGATGACCATGTAACTATGAGAATTTGAAGTGCATGCTGCATCAGATTTTTGATTCCCCATAGTGACTTCAAGTAGGTAGATGGTTGTTGTAAAACCCTGTTAGCTAGAAACTGGAGTTCAGTGTTTCTGAGTCACGAATGAGCTACCATTTTCTGCTGGTGGTATTCAGTGATATGGAACATTTCATTTTTCAAGCTGACACAAGGACCTGGGAGAGAGTGGACTTTGAATGTTGTTCATCTTTCTGGGGTTTTTTTGGCATAGGTCTTGTACATATTTTCACTTCTGACAAGGAATCACAAGCATGTGATAAGAAAATAAAAACCAGTCCAGGGAAGCCAACATGGCTGGGACAATCCCACACTGCCTTACATTTCTAAAGCAGATCTGGAAGCTGTTTTATCTTGGATATCATCTGAAAATCATATTATCCCAATATTCTCTGAAGAAAACAGGACCAGGAAATTTACTCTGTGCTAATACTGCAGGACTAACTAGGACTCCAGACTGTGGCTTTTCATTAGGTCATACAGTCCGACATGTTGGAAACAGCCACTTGCTTCCTTCCCAGTATTTAACAGAAGCAATGTCATGACTTGAACAGGTTCTACAGTCATTGTGAGTATGTTCTACTTGTAACCCAGATATATAATATAAACTTTTCCTAAACTGGTGTTCTGAGAAACTTTTACAAATTTCAATATTTAGATTATGACCATTGCAGAATGCTTTGAAAATGTTATGTTGACAAGAAATCAGCAGTTTTCTAAAAAAAATACACTCTTCAGTGCAGGGTCATGGTAGTGTTGGGTTGATGGTTGGACTTGTTGATCTTAGAGGTCTTTTCCAGCCTTAATGATTTTATAATTGTATGACTAGCTTCTAGGCTACAAATCAACTGCTTTTCATGAACATCTTAAGGGAATCCAGAACAGATTAAGACAGTCTACAACAATTCTTCCAAATGCCTGGACAACATCCACAGGTACATACGCTTTAGCTGATCCTTCAGCTAAACCAGGTAGGATTCTCTTACTGCTCCAAATACTGAGGGGTAATCCCAGACTATAGCTTCAAATTGCATCTGCATATGTGAACATATTGGTATTTTCTAGTGGAATTTTTATTTTAAAAAAATCTTGACACTATCTGGTAGAACCATTATAGAAATATATTGAGATTGTCCACTTTGATTCAGTGAATGTTCTGGTTGTAATAAACAATCCTCCCTTAACATGAGTCTAAGATTTTAAATATCTTCTTTATTTATTAGACAGTTATTGAAAATCATTGCTTTTATGCATAATAAATAAGAATTCCAGCATAATTTATTGATAGTTCTTTTCTTCTGATCAAGATGAAGAGATATACAATGAGACTTTTGCAGTTTTTAATTGACTTTTAATCATTATTATATGAGCATTTCCCATTTATGCTTCTTCTGAGGTAAAGAGCATGTCAGGTGTGTCCTTGAGCTATTTTTTCCTGTATGCTTTCAATATAGGCTTCACAGTCTCAACTTACCCACAACATTGGCTAAGTATTTAAAGAGTTTTCTATCTTGATAATGCTTCACCCAGAACCTAGAGGTGAAATTGATGCTAACTTGGGTTTTCAATTCTACTTGCATGACAACTAGATATTTGCATGTAGAGCAGATATGCCTATTACTAAATGACTGGGCTCACAAAGGGAACCAAATCCTAGCTGCTGAATTCTGATATCTTAAAGGTTCTCTGCTGCCTATCTATCACTCTTTTCACACACCTTCTGTCAAAAAGAGGCAGCTATAAATTGTAACTAGGCCCCAGGAAAAAAAAAGGAAAAAAAAAAAAACAAAACAAACAAAACAACAACAAAACAAACAAAAACAAACAAAACAAACAAACAAAAACAAAAACCAGATGGACAATATCTGCAGCTGTACTTATCTTCTTGGTGGGAATTCATGTGTGGGGTTAACGAAACACGGCTATTGTTAGTAATTTCAGAGTCATGCAAGGAAGAACATAGACTATGAAGAGATGGCCAAAGAAGCTACCAGGTAGTGGCAAATGAACTGCAATTTGCATTGTGCATCTTCCTAGGCTCAATTCTGAATTATTCCATAAGTCCCAGATCAAAAAAAATATATACTTTCTTCCCATACAGTCCCTGTACAAACTGAATTTCCCCAAAAAGATTGAGTGTCTTTACCATCTGGCTGTTCTCATATCACAAACCACAAGATTATAACATTGTCATCTATACAGACTACTGCCTGATCTGATTTTGATGGTTTTGCCCTTAATAAGTCAGCTCACAAAACAAAGTATTAGGCAGTGCTGATAAAGATACCAGAACTGGGTTTGTTGTGAAACTGCAGCCCTAGCAGTTTAACTCTTTGCAAACTCTTTACAAGCAATTATTGCACTGACCATTGCATCAGGACCATCACTTAGTAGGAAGACTATGACTAATAGGCAGTCAGTCATCACCACCAGTCATCATCACTTGAATGATGACTGTGCCACCTAGATACACGTGGTGCTAAAACTGACCAGTTTTTCCTAACTGAAGTGGGGGAACACTCATAATGCAGCAGAACTTTAGGTGGAATAGGTTTTGCCAGGCATCCCTTACCCCTGTCACAAAGCCAGCTGCGTAGAAATTACATGAAATGAAATTACATAATGAACACTTTTTTTCCTTAAAATTACAATATTCATGCAGAAGAACTGTCTGGCTATAGAATTCATCACTTACCTGTCTTTTCAGCATATGCCTGCTCCAAAACTACATGGTTTAAAGAACAGAAACTTTTTTTACTCAGATATGCAACTTGATATGAATTCCATTCCAAGAGTGAATTACCACATCTGTTAATGCAGCAGCTCCATCCCAGTAAGTATCTCTCCACAGGGCTGGACGTTCCAGGCATGACATCACTGGAAATGGTGCCAGATTAAATTACATATGAGCAGATGGATAACAGTATTCAGCACATTCTGAACATGAACAAAGTCTTTGTTTTTTGCATATATGGATTTAAAGCTACATTTTCAACTTTTCAAATTTGCAAACTGTATTCTGATTTGCAAGGAATCTTCCACTTAGGGCTACGTATTTACCACAAGAAAAGATAGGGAGCCAAGAGCACCCAAGAAGATGATAGGTGCTACATTTGAGTAGAACATTTCTGGGGTAGCAAAGAATATGATCCTAGTTAGCACTTTTCAAGGTAATGTGAGTCGGAAAACCACCTTGCGCTTCCTTCATCTCTGCCCTGCAAAAATATCCGAATGAGACCTGATGATTATCCTTAAGCGTCAAAAGTGAATAGTTACTTTTTTTTTGTTTTCCCCCTTTCTAAAAAATTTAAAACTACATTTACTCAAACAGCTAGAGAGAAGCAATTGAACTACCAGCCAACTTAAGATCCCATTAGGAAAACAATTGTGGAGCTTCTATGTTAACATTGTGTGGTGTAGATGATAAGAAACATGGGTTTCAGAGTTGTTATTTCTTCCAGAAAAAAATAACCAGTTTTGCACTGTTAGATTTCTTAGCAGTAAAGTGAAGCAGAATATATGAGCAAGATTACAAATTGTGCTGTGTCAAGCAAGTTCTATCACTTAATACCTCCACTGGAATGGTATGTCAGAGCAAAATACTGTAGATGCATGTTGCATATTCTGTGTCTGTGGCCATTACTGTCACAAGAAATGTAAACAATTACAGAACAGCTGACCATTCTGACAAACCTAAAGCAACTTCTCAGAAGAGAAAAAATGTTATGATCTGACCATAAATAACAACTTTGCATGGTAAAGTTGAATCTTCAGAGCTGAGAAACAGCGCATAGGAGAAACATGAGCAGTACTCTTTACTGGATAAAGCCTAATTGCCCTCATCTTGGTGCAAGGACTTTAGTTCAACAGTAATTTTGACAACAAGAAAATAGATTTAATTCCCTCCATGAAACTAATAACACATGACATTGGAAATCTTGTTCCTGGTGAACCTGGAGGAAAGGATAAGGATGAAAAGTAACCTAGCTTCCTATAGCTCCTATGCCCCTAGAAACCAGACACCAAGCAGACAGCTGGCAACCAATCTTTTATATCGAGTTTTATAGACAGCCTTGGGAATGTTGTCTGATAGTGCCTAGAAAAAAAGTTTACAAATCAATCAATTGTTCTGCGGTAATAATCATACCTTAATACTCAAAGGTGCTCAGATTCATTATAAGAGACTATAATACAAGGAAAGTTGAGCTGAGACATTTTCATTCCTCAAAATGAATATATTACAGTTAAAAACCAAAAATATCTAAATAAATAAATCTGAAAATTTTAGTAGCAAGTGCTTAATTTTTTTTTTCATGCTCACTGCCATGAAAAGCAACTCTTGCCACAAAAGCAGCTTCTTTGGATTTCTTTACACATAGCTGTCAGTGTGGGGATGCAATTAGGTAAAGGAATCTAGAATATTAAAAAGAATTTGGCTACAATTTTTTAGTCTGAGTTAAAAGCAACTGATTATAGCTTTCCTCTTCTTTCCAGCCCAAAGTTAATTTAGTAATAACAAATAAAAGTGAACCTAATGCAAGCTAAGTAACTCAAAGGCTGTTTCCTTACCTAATGTTGACTTTACTTTCCTATCCCCATCCAGATTCAGATTTCTAAATAAGGTTTTAAAATAAACAGGGACAGCTTGGTGGTTTGGCAACAGACAGAAAGATGGTGAAGAAAGAGTGCTTTACTCCAGTAGCAGAGCCATTATCATTTTACTCTATGGCAACACCATTTTTTTTAGAAAGGAGCAACTGTGAGAATTCCTATAGACACTGCTAAAACAAAGTAAAGGTTTCCAAACATTGGCCCAGATGTAGTTTGCATATCTTTATGGATAATTCCTACTCTGAAATCATTAAGAAGTAAACAATAATAGTTAAAAGACTGATGGTAAGAGTACAATGTAATCTGCAAGAAATGTTAAGAGCTAGAAGTAGTCCGTTGGGCCAACAAAAAGTTTTAAAAACACCATAGTGAAGTACCATACAGGATACTCTTCATGACACTTCCCAGGGCACTATCCAAGGTAAATCTTCATGAAGAAAGGGGCATTTCTGTCTGTTTCTATTTGCTTTGGTTTAAGGTCAGTTTAAGCTTAAATGTGTAAGAGCAAGTCTAGAATAGTCAAGTGTTTTTTGTCTTTCTCCTATCTGAAGCTTATTGCAGAATATTTTTTCCCACTACCAAACACAAAACTTATCTAGCTAGATTTGCAGTATTTTGTCAGCATAACTAAAAAGCCATGGAATGCTCCCAAAAGCTTTCCCAGCGTTTACCACAGGCATACTTTTGTGACTGGACACTTTGAACTTTCACCTCTCACTCTCTCTTAAGCTGAACTTTTACAGTGAGAAACCTATCACTCCAAGAGGATTTTTCTGATGTGTCAAAAACAATGTTGTTGTCAGCTTCAGAGCACTTTTTCTATCTGCAGAGGTACTTTTGAATTGCATTATAGTCTGTCATTTTCCCTCATGTTGGCTGATAGTCTCCGTTCTCTATGGCAAGAGAATTAAGGACAAAATCATTTAGTTGACTCAAATGATATTTGTTAAAGTTATAAATCAGATCAATTGCAAATCACCTCTTTTTAATATCTGCTGCCTGACAAAATTGTTCACATTTGTAAAAACAAAATTTTTTATCACACTTCTCTTAGCTATTACTTATCCAAGTAAACTAAATAATAAATTTGACATACACATGAGAATATTTTTTGCAAAGTTAACCAAGAATCATATCCTACTTCTGTTCTTCTTATAAAAGGAGACCAATGAAGTCAGCTGAGTCAAGTGTGATGTACATGAAATGATGCATCTAAATGGGAAGTTTCAACTGCAACTGGGATATGAGGAAGTAGGTGCTGTTTCAGCTCTTGGAGTGAACCAAAGGACAGGATGCCATAACAGGTTAATCTATAAGTAAGAATGTTCTGACTGGATTGTCCCTTTTTCTTAATTTATCACATTGATTCAGCTCAGTTCTGTGTAACTTAAACATGCCATTACCTGTTTAACTTTTCAAGTTAAACCTTTAGTTCTTTTATTTTTCAGTCCAGTGCTTTCAGGAGAGGCTTTCAGTGGATGAGAACTTACACAAGTCTATAAAAATCTATGACAATTTCCTCTGGTTGAATATCAGCACCCAAATATGACAACACTGCTTATTAAAGGAATCTAGTAACTTGACACTTGTGCTTCATTATTTTGTTGGAAGAGTAGTCTAGTCTTGTTCTGCCACTTTAGTTGTTATTTCACTTTACTTACCAATGAATAATTTGGGTGTTTTTATGTCTGAAGACATATTTGGCACCCAGTTTTCTGTTCCTATTCAGCTGTGTGTGTTTTAGATTACACTAACATGTAGCACTCTCTCATTTTAGCTGAATATAAAGTTGAGGCACCTTGACTAGAAAATATTAGGTTTAATTAAAGGAAAAATATTTCACAAGTTTAAACAAGTTTTGTGAACCCTAAAGAAATTCCACAGTTTCACAAGCATTAAACCAAATTGAATTTGACTTGCATTTGATCCTGAAACTTGTTTAGGATATATTAGGGATATTTTGATGTCTTTGAAGGCAGAAGGCTAGATGCTACTTAACTCGTGGAAGAATGAGAGACAGGAACACCTGCCCCAGTATTGTTTTGCCTTTTTTTAGTTGAAGTATCACAACTTAGTTTTGTCAATGTCTGCAGATTCAACGCATGGACGTGATGATTTCCAAGGAGGCAGCATTCTGCAGAAGTGGAATGCTGTAATCTGGTCACCAAGGTTTCCTGCCCCACAGACCTATGTCCTCCTGTTGGAAGGTCATCCAGTACCCAGCCATTCTTGCAGTTGTCAAAACACACAATAAATACATTTGATAGCCATATGATACAGATCATAGAAGGAAAATGTGAGTTTGTGGAGTAAGTAACTAAGAACTAACTTAAAATGAAAGCTGTTAGTTCATGGTTCCTCAATGCTCTTTTTGCTTTTGTCTGGTATGTTAAATTTTCCTTTCCCATTTAGTGAGTCCTTCATTTTGCAAACTGGCTTCACACTGCCTTCAAATAATGGATTCCCTCCTAAACACTGCTCAATGGTACGACTTCCTGTCCTTGCTGCTCCTAACAACTTCCAGATCTGCCAAATCCAGATGAGTAAAGGAATTCTGTGTGGTAGGAAGCTGAACCTACCAAGAACAATTTTAATTCTTATTTTTACAATCCACTCCAAACATTTTAGAGTTAGCTTCAATGGCCTGGTGTGAACGCTCAGGAGGCCAAGTTAAACATCAAGAAATCCTACAGCTTTCACAGTAAGTTAAAAAGAAAGGATTGTTGCTCAAATTACAAAAGAATAGGAGACATTTCAAGGTAGGTATACATCACAAATATGCCTCCCACAGTGGAAATCTATTTGAGCTACATGTATATCTCATTTTCATTTGACTTATACATCTTGGTTCTCCATGGTATTACTAGTAACCCAAAAGTCTTATGTCAGTGGAAAGTCATGGTATATAAACACACAGGTAAAGCCCCACAAACTTAGTTCAATTTCTAGTATCACAAGGTTACTTCTAGGTAAACTTTCTTCATGGAACTAATATCTAGTTTAAAGTCCAGATTTACAAAACAAAGCAAAACAGTATAGCCTTAAATCCCATTTAGAAACCAACTGATATGAACATTATTGAAAATTAATCATACTCAAGTATCCTGTATGTGACCATGCTGTTGGTTAATAATTAGCAAGCATATTTAGAGTGAAACAATTAGGGAACATAAGGATGATAGAATAATACCCAGATAGGTATGAAATAAAATATAGGATCCATTGCTGCAGTTCTTATGGCCTTCTTTTTTAAACAAGCAAAAATCTCAATGAAGTGTGTTTCTGTTATATCAGAAAGGGGAACTGCTCTCAAAAGTCAGACTTCTCCATGCTTGTTTACTACTAATTCATTTATTTATTTTTCACTTATGAAGAAATATGTTCCTCATTTTCATTCTGATTTTTGTTTAGGGTTATATAGTATAGCAGTATTATTGGAAACATTCTATTTTTTTTCTTTTCATCTCTTTCAAAGTATGCTATAAGGATAATGCATTAAACCGCTGTTCCACACCTGGGTTATCCTATTCCTGTCAAAAAAACCCAAAATTTTTGTGTCGTATGTGTAGCTACAAGTTTTACCAATGGTAAAATAGCAGTGCCTGCTTGTAGTGGTTGAAGTCAAAAGAGTTCTGATTGACCGAGGTTGTCAAAACCAAGAGTATTTTGACAAATATTTACTTTTAAGAACTCTAATTTTAAAATCACTGACTTAGGTGGGGCTGCCCCTTGACTGCACCTGGTGGTACACAAAGGTTTACGTCCTTTGGCTTTAATTCTTTAATAAGCTCAGCACAGAGGAAAACATGTTCCCACAAAAAAAAGGTCCCTCTAGATTCACTAAGGTTGTTTGATGTGCATAAGAAGGCTGTCATTTCCCCTAAACTGACCATCATTTCCTTAAGCAACTTTTCTTGAGTCAATCCCCACTTCAGAAGATTATTGTGAAAAGTAGGTATGAATTGCCTGTATTTCTTTGAGGAAGTGACTAGTGGGTTTCAGTGGCTTTGATGGTGTCAGCAATGTCCAGTTAGCAGTCAACCACTAGAAAGGCCACCAAGCACAAGTGATATTTGCACTGTCTTTCTTCCATTGCCTTAAAAAGCAAATTCTCTCCACATCAAAAGAGTCTCTATTGAGCAATTACTGTGTGTCAGCACTCTCCAGCCATAAGTTGTTTGCTGGTTTCTGAAACATGAAAAACACAAGATGTCACAAAATGAAAACAGTGTTTGTTTCAATTTTGTTGATTTAAGAGGAAAAGCAGAGAAATAAAACAAACATGATTCAAAAACCTAAGAGTGCAATCAGAAAAACTGAAGAAGAAACTACACATTTTGCTATGTGGTTCCTCTGAAACCACTGCCTCATTCACATGATGTTTTCTATCAGATCAGCAAGATAAACAGCAAAGTCATAACTATTACTGTGTCAGGAAAACATATTTTTATAACTTAAGTAGGATAATGGACCTGAGATATCAGCAAGTAATTTCAGTTATGAACATGTAAACCCTTAACTTAGAGGGCAAATGCAATAATGAATGAGTCCCATTTGTTCTAATCACTGTGAAAGATCCCCTTGCATCTTTGTTCCCTGAAACTGTGCAACCTGTGATCTTCTTTCCATATTTTCTACTAAATCCTCCATGATAATTATGTGATTGCAACACTTCCCCTAGTTTCTTCAGCTAGTTGAAAATTATGTTCTTTTAGTCATGTTTCTTATTTTAAGAGTTGTATCTGCTTATATATCTAATGATTATTGAAAGGTTGGTACAAGCTTGGCTGAGAAGATTCATATAGCTGGACTTCAATGTGAGACTTACAGCTCTCCAATTGTCATGACAGAAGTGTTGACTTCTGAAATCAAAAATACATGCCATGTTTTGCATATTGCTCTCTTTATTGTGATAAACAAAATACTAAGAATATTTTGAGTGTTTAGACCACTGAGGTTGTTAGCCAAACTGGAGCAGCAACTTTCTAGATTAGGAAAAGCAGACAGATGCAAGTTATTAAACATTACTTGTCACAAATTTGAACTCTGATTATCTATGCAGAAAAGCAAGAGAAAAGCCAGGAACATGATGAACTGACCTAACAACACTAAAATAATGTCAGTAAATCACTTGGTTTTCCATTTTCCAGGCTTTTAGGTCCTCAAAGTTTAAAATGTATCAAACAGGAGAGTGGAGTGTGTTATGTCTGTATATGCAATATGCAGGAGGGAAGAATATATTTGCAATATAAAGGAAGTTGAAGAAAATTTTATGAAGAAAAGACATTAAACCTTTTTCTTAAAAACTGTTTTTTCCCTTCTCATTTATGACTTTGTATTACTAATGTTAATATCCTTGTCTTTGGCATATACACACAGGTTTTGAATATCAGAAAAAATATATAAACATTTTATGTAGTGTTCTCTGTATTTAAGTATTAAAAGAACATTGCAAATACAGTTGAAAAAGAAAAAAAAAAGTCCCAAGACACTGAATAATTTCAGGAATACCTCTTTAGTGGAACTTTATTGCTCAAAAATACATAAACTTTTCTTAACAGAAATTATATTTCATTGAGTCAATCATACTCTTCTATTTCACAAAACCAAGCAATTGTAATTTAACATTATTGCAAAAGTAGTTTCCAAAAGCCAACATTTGGCTAAAGACAGGAGACACCATTTGTGCAGAGCCGTTTTGAGAATATGACTAAATTTGCAGTGTAAGTAGTACAGTGATAGAGCTGGAACCCCACTGCTTCCTTTGTACTCCCTCTAAGTGAATAAGAAACATGCAATGCAGTCTGGCTCATAGATCAACTGTGTGGCAGGACACACCTGAAGCAGTAGCATGGCTGTAACTTTGCAGCTAGTTTGCAGACCTAGATGAGATAGGTTTGACTCAGCGCAACAATCCATCATGATTCAGCCTGATTTAAGGGAAGTGAAAAAGTCTGATAGAAGAGAGAGACTTTTTTTAGATTCAGACTGCTTGAGAAGACAGATACAATGAGAGCACCTTGCTTCAGTTGAATCAAAGGAGGGGTTGCTGTTGGTTGACCCTGGCAAGCTGACAAGCACCCACACAGCCACTTACTCACTCCTTTCCTGTGCCCCAGTGGTAAGGTGGACAGAAGAGAAATATCAAAAGCAGGAAACATGTGGATTGAGATAAAGACAGTTTAATAAGTGTAGCAAAAGCTGATCTCTAGGCAAAACAAAGAGGAATTTATTCACTGCTTCCCATACACAGGCAGATGTTTGGCCACTTCCAGGAAAGCAGGGCCTCGGCACACATTATGGCTACTTGGGAAGACAAACACCAATACCACAAACATCCCTCCATTCTTCTCCTTTCCTTGAGCTTTTATTTCTGAGCATGATATCATATGGTATCACTTTGGTCAATTTAGGTTGGCTGCCCTGCCTGTGTGTGCTACCAATCTCTTTTCTACCGACAGCCTATGGGCCACTAACATCAGGAGCAGAGTGGAAAAGAGAGAAAACCTTGAAACTGTGCAAGCACTGCTCAATCATAGCTGAAACACTGGTGTGTTATCAACGCTGTTTTAGTCACAAATCCAAACCAAAGCACCATACAGGTTGCTATGAAGAAAGTTAACTCCATCCTAGCCAGAATCAGTAAAAGAATTAGCCTGTTCTGTGTGTTGGCACCAACACTGTCCATGCAGACATCATGATCCAGATCTCAGCCATTAATAGTAACTTAGAGATTTCTAAAATAACAATTTGTAAACTATTCTCTTTTTTATCATAATGTTCAGATATTTACAGCTCACACTTTAAAAGGTTGATTCCTCCTCATTCCAGCCAAGGAGAAGGGAACATTACTTGTCTTTTATAAAGCTGTGGTTCACATTGGTTTGGTAATTAAGGAGGCAGTCAATTTTTGAAAGCTCAACAGCAGCAGTAAAAGCACTGAAAAGAACCTTCTAGAAGGATGCTTTTCTTTGTAGTGCATCAGCTGGATGAACTGATGAGCACCCTAGGAGAAATAAGACTTTCTGGAATCAGGGTGTTCAAGGACTAATACAGAATTCATTCCTTAATTTGATTAAGGCATAACACACACAGGAATTCATGTCTTGAGTGTAAGAAAAAAGTATCCTATTTATTTAGCCTCAGTCTGACCTTCCTCATGAACTGCCAAGGGGTATCCCTTTTTCCTGTATTTATCCACAAGTTTTTTCCATACCAGGTGTATTTGTTTTTATTTCTGTCAAGACAGAAAAAATGAAATGTACTGCGGAAGAGAGAAGAACCTTTTGCAAGGAAAAAGTTATTTGGAAATCGTAGCAGCCATTAACTACCCTTGTTTTCGTAACAGAATCTTGTCCTACTATGGGGCTACTCATCTTTCATTTCTTCAGGATAGTTTCATGAAAAATATGGAGAGAAAAAGGTAAATTAGTTTTTCCGTATAATAGATAGGAGAACAATATCAAGGGATTTAAACGCAAGCAAATTTTATGAAAGCTGAGAACAGCTGCATGGGTTTAGACTTTTTATCCCTTCATAGGTCTTTTTTTTTTTTTAAACTTCTTTACTGATTAAGAAGAAATGACCATAAATGATCCAAATGTCCCACAGGAATGTCTAATTTACTTAAAAATAGAATCAGCTTTCTCAGTTGTAAAGTGGACTGAAAAGTCTATTTAAATTTCCTTTTGGTTATAAAAGTTTTGTCAGGAAATATAAGTTGCAGAAAACTATGAAAACTACCAACTAAAATTTTACTTTAGACACTTAGGTCATTTTAAAGACAATTGCATTTAAAGCCATAAAAATATTAAGACCAGGAAGGCCAAAGAATGTGATTTTTGACACAGAAAGTTGATAAAAGCACTTTATGTGAACTCTACAGTATGTTCAGCCCATAACTGTTGGATGAGCTACTGCATGTCTTGAAGAAATGTATCTTCATCTTAATACCTCATGTAAGACAAAATTAACTATGTCCTTAATATAATTGTTCTAATGCATTTAATTTTTCTCAGGATTAAAAAACAACTCACTTTCTTGGGGTTGGTGGTTTAGTTTTTTTTCTGACTGTTATTTCAGTAATGTTGTTTCTGATGCCTATCTTCCCTACAGAGATTCTTCTTTCCTCATTTTTTCATTTTAAGGTATTCAGTAAGAATTCTATTTAGCTTGTAATTACAAAAGGTATGTACAATCATTCAGGCCTGCCTCCTACAAATTTTTGTTAATGAGTCTTTAACCTTGTGTTTAAAACATATAATGAGGAAAAGAAGGAAGAACTCAAGTAAATAATGCTGATGTGTTCTAACTGATTTTTTTGACCAGCCTTGAAGAACACAAGGTTTCCTACAGCTGAGAAGCCTGGCAATTTAGGGATCTGGCCTGCAGTAGCAAATTAACTTACATGTAGCTCATATTAGAGACTACTTGAACTGATTCACATAGACCTCAGTAGAGAAACATTCTCTGCTTTCAAAACAAATAGCAGTTGTGAATATCCACCTGTGATTCATGGCAAAGACATTTGAGGTAAAAGAGTAATTCACCTTTTCCAAGAGGTGAACTGCAGTTAATGGGTTCAAGCTGGAAGGACTGTGAGGAACTTGATGGTGTGAATTTAGTTTAATGTCTTGTTAAAGGTGTATTCTGCAGTAATCTGGCAAAGGGGAAAAATATTTTTTCTTCTGTGAGGCAGTGCTATTTGAACATTTGAGTGGGATAACTTATTTATCTTTTGTAAAGTGTCCAAATGCTTCTTTTCTATTTCACATGGAATATTGAACATATTATGTGGGGTTGAAAATAGGAATCATTGTAATTTTAAGTTGGTATGACAGGTAAAAATAAATTTGAGTGATGGATAGGTATGGATGATACACCCCTGTTTTATTGTATTTATATATTTTAGGTACAGTTGATGCTTGAAACCATTTGCATCAGGATTTGTCTATCAACTTTTTAATAATCAACTTCTGCTTTATAAATGTAATTCTTTTGGAGTTAATTACATCTTTTAATTATGTTTAAACTGATGAGATTTAGAGAAGAGTGTGCAGAAAGTGAAATCTGAGGGAGGAATATCTTACTATATTATATACTGCAACACACAATGGGTGGCAATATTTAATCAGAACTACAAAGTTGAACAAATATTCAGAAAATGTCTGTGCCTCCAAGAAGAATTTTGGAAAATAGTAAAATGTTTCCATTTTAGGGAGGAAAGAAATGTTTTCATAGATATACAGATTTTTTTCAGGGAATCAGATCTGATTCTGTAGCTTTAATGTGACAGCTACTGAACAGAAATATCTGCCTGGAGTCTGCATCAGAAAGAATTTATATTGAAATTTTATAGTTGGGGGGTTTGCTTGGGGTTTTTTTTGTTTGTTTGTTTTTTGGTTTGGGTTTTTTTTTTTGTTCCATGTGGTGAAATTTAATGTCATCACCAATTTCTTTAACTTCCACTTATATATTTGTACCATAAGTTTCTCTAAAGGGAATAACTGTTATTTGAAATTTAGCCATCAATACCAGTATCAGTTAGCTGATAGTTCTTTACTCATCTTCACCTCTTTAACAGATGATCAGAAAAGTTTTATTAATATTTACTCTAAAAGCTGTGATCTTAACTGTTCGGGAATAAACAATGGCATACATCGAGAATTTGAACATGTTTTGCTAATGTATTTAGTAAAATTTAGCAAGTGAAACACTACAGTTAAGGAGCAAAGGAAAATGTTTGTCCAGTGAAATATTTCTACAGCTTTAGTTGTAGCTGGAGGTCAGCCTAAAATATTCCTGGACAAAAACACCAGCAAAGACTCAAAGCTTCAGTATCAGAATTGTACAACATAAACTCAAGAGCAGAAGCCAGTCACTAGAGAATTGTATTTTGTAATTCATGAAGAACCAAAGTAAGAAGGATTAATACTTCTGGTAGAGAAAAAGGAAAAAAAAATTATTTAACTGCATAAACATTGTTTTTCTAAGGTATACAGTCACTTTTTCCAGTATATAAAAAACTGGCCAACTTTGGCCCCCTGTCAGTTACCATAGCTAGTCATTTGCTATCAGGACAACTTTATATTTTGTCAGAATAAAACTGGGTCAGAAACTGCTCCAGATTCTAAAAAATGTTATCCTTTTAACAAATGTTTTTCCCTTTATTTCCTTGAGTACATAAAATATCAGTACAAAGTGGGTCTTTGCTAATTCATACATAGACAAACAGCACACATCTACAACTCTTGGCCAGAACCTGCTTTTACTAAAACTGCATGGTAGTTTCAGTCAGTAATAGCTCTTCAAGAGTCCTCTTCATTGTCCCAACACACTCACTGTCTCTGAAGGGTTCCTTACAGAATATTAAGAGAGGAAAAAAACATTCCTTATGTCAATAAGTTAATAACAACTGATCTGCTCTACCTACCAGTTACACTCTTGAATGCTGTGCCCTCTTGTACAGTGTGAGTGAAAAATACAGGCATAATTTTGAATCACATGAGAGGAGGAAGATAAAGAAGCAATGTCTGCAGTCTTCCTGACTGATTTTGGAAGGCCTAAAAAGGAGAGGCTGAGACTTATGTGTCTATCTGTGTTGAATGCCTGTACACTGTTGAGTAAAGGTCTTCACAGAAAAGAAGTTAGCATGGCTAACAAGCAACTGCTCTGAAAGACTGTTAGTAAATGTAACTATACAGGTAAAGCACCAGTACTACTGTCTCTTTAGGATGTCTTAAAAAAATCAAGAGAATGATTTCCTACCAAACCTGTAAAGATTTTATGATATTAAGCTAATACTGGTCACCATTTCAGTAAGAGATACCCAAGGCCAACTTAGCATGGGAGTTACCATGTCTGGTGAAGCTGCGCTCCCTTAGCTGCCAGTGGAGAATTCAGTGTTATAACACAGTCATGAGGATGTCAGTATTTAAAATAAAGAATTATGTTCAAATAGGCTTGAATAGCTGAGACACCAGGGGCTTTGAATGGTCAAGACCCCATGGACAAAGTAGGCTCTGACTCGTGTCACTTGATACGTGTCTAAATTTTGAAATCAATTAGTTAACCTCCCTGTGTGAGGGTGGATAATTCATTTAAAACAACCAGATCATTGTAGATATCCTGTTCCTTTCCAAAGCAACATTAAAACCTACAAACAATAGAGACTCATCATACTGCTTTATCCCTCCTTTACGGATGATGATTTATTCTAAAAATGTTATTTCCTGTGGTCCTGTGTTCTGAAGCTGATGAGACCATTCATTATGAAATCCTATATAACATTCTGCAGCATTGTAGCAGTTTGTTGTTTGTTTTTTTGAGAAAGGCAGTATGTATCTATTAAGGTAAACTACATAGGAAATCAGATTGACATATATTTTATTTTGTTTAGAGAATTATCTCAGAACCTATCCTCAAAGTTTATAAAAGACCATTTCTCTTGGAAGTCTATTCTTTTTTGCAAGTCTGTTGTCTAGTTATCTACAGCAGCCTTTCTACTGGTTTCATTTGCACTAGTATGTGGTAACAATTGAAGGGCAAATAAATGGAGTATAAAGTAGGTTGTCTATGAATATCCATACTGCTATTTTGCAATAACGTTTATAACTTTCCCTTTCTTTATATGACATATAAAAAGAATGTATCATTATTGTACTTTTTACTGGGCAGATTATTTAAACCTGTTTACTGTGACTCTGATTAAGTCATGGTCTTTGTTTCTGCAAGGCATCAGCATCTCCCATCTTCCATACCAGATTTCCATTTATTGGCATTTGCATTGTTTTACTACCATGTCTATACCATGTGTAACACAGAACTAATATATAGGCTGGATTTAATCATATCAAGCCCATTCAAATAAATGCAGTCAAGAACTCAAAAAATGTACATTAGATTTGTATTCTCCATCAAGACCTACCCTCCCATCATAATATAATTATGCACTATTATTTTTAAATCACTTCCTAAGTTTTAGTTTTCTTCTTTCTCTCCATCATATTTAAGTCATTTTTGTTTCCATTTACATCTCTAGAATGTCTATGTTTGGGGTTTTTTTCAAATAATTTCATTTTCTGATTGGTACCTATAAATGGATTTAACCTACAATAATTCTTTGCTACAAAACAGGACTAAATGTTTTTTATACTGCATGGAGTCATAGTTAAACTCCATTTAACTGCACTGAAAGTGTGCAGTCTACCTCTGTGAGAATGGTCTGAAACATACTACTCAGCTCTATCTCAAGTTTGCACTCAGAGGAAAAGTTGTCAATAAAGCAGCATATTTGTATGCATTATGTGCATGGTAGGGGTGGTGTTTAATGACTTAAACACTGAAACATTCTATGTGATTTCAGTTCAAAAATTATTCTTCCTTTTCATTCTGGTACAACTACACTGCTTTGCTCCTTCTTCCCATGGAGTTCTTGGTGGAGAAATGCTGTAACTAGTGCCAACTTTAAATGATATTTCAACTCAACTTGGTAGAGCACTGTGTAAACACAGTAGAGCAACCTCTGACAGCTCTATAGAGCAATGCTGCAATCCTATACCCATGCTAGTAAGCCTTGTTGCTCAGTGAGTCTCACTCACTCTGAGCTTTGCATGATCATGACCACAGAAAATCAACTCTATGTATGCATGTAAACAACAAAACAGAATTCTTGGGCAGTATGCTTTTTTGTTTGTTTGTTTGTTATTGTGCCACTGTTTTCTTTATGAATATCATTTATCAAGAAAAGTAAATGACATGTGATACTGCAGAAATGATGTTCCAATATTTCATCAAACAACATGATGATATTCCATATTAAAAATATTTGGTAAAGCTAAGAAATTTTGTATTATTTGCATTACGTAAAGTAACTTCATGCCTAAATATAGTTAAAAGAGACACAGTCCTGACTGGTGAAATATATGATATGATTTCTGTCACATTTAAAGGTTTCACTGCAACTATTCTCTCTATGAGTAAAAACTTAATAGTGCTCTACCACCAAAAACTTAATAAAGCTTGACTCTATATACAGTACTCTTAAGTCCTTTCCAGAGAGGGAAGTAGTTTGTGACATTCCCAGATTACTCAAATTTGAAACTAATTAATATTCCCAGCACTTCATGAAATGAGCATTAATAGTATCATCATTTTACTGATGGGATAGCTAAGGTACAAAAAGTATCGTTTATTTATATAAAAACACCCATGAATCAGTGGGAAATAGGAGAATAAATAGCAGATTTTTTTTTTCCCCAAAAAACAAGGTTCTAACCACAAGATGTTCTCTTTTTCCTCAATAATAAAGTTAAATATGTGAAGTTAAATAATGAAGTTGTTCTACAGATTAAATTCACAGTAATAACAGATGTTCAACAGTTTTTAATTTCTCTTTTTTGAGTAATGTGGTCTGTGTACTGCCTGAAGCAGGATTTAATTTGTCTCGTTGTGTTATCAGACAACTAAGCTGCTGTCAAAACAGGCAGATCAGGAATTAATGAAAACATTTCTCTATACAGCTCTGTGATTATAGTACAGACAGCTGTATTTTAATTTCCAAGTATTTAAGTTTCACATCTATAGATTTCAGTCTTAAACTAAAATCAGATAAGAATACAGGCTAAAGCTCACTTCACATCTGAAAAGTTGATCTTTTCATTAGGGGTGAATCTACACACAGACCCATATAAATACTCATTAATAATCACATTTCCCAAAACCTCTATTAGAATTGGCTCTAACTGAAACTTTTTTTTGTTGACGAGTTTCAACAGCCAGCACGGGGATACACAACAAAAGGAATACTTCAAAAACATGTTTAAGCCAGAAGGATTAGTTAGCTGCATAAACTTCACTACTACACTTACAAGAATTTATATGACCTTGAGTAGCTGTCTTCTTCCTTATCTCTCATTGTAGGCCTATGTCCTTCAGTACTGTTTAGTGTTCAAATCAGTGAACTGTGCTTGGGGAAAAAAAGGACCATAAATGTTCCTTAGGGCATTTTGCTATCATCATGAACAGGAACAGGTTTGTAGTCTGGAATTGCCTGGTTTGGTTCATATATTGTACATAATTTAGGAACAGTGTCAAAGTCTAGTGAATTGTATTGAATGGCCCCAAAATGTAATCTCTTAAATATGTGTCTTTTAATAACCACCTACAAGTGATGATATAAACCTCAAGTTCTCAAAATCAGCCTTTGAAAGGTCCCTCTCTATATATTCACTATAGAAAGAACCAGAATGGTTATGTTGTTATAAAGGGGAAAACTTTGGCTGTATTCTTCAAATGTATCTGTTTGTGAGAGCTGATGGCTGTCAAGCTTCACAAAGACATACAGTCAGCCATACTTATAAGAACAGATTTAGTTTGAAGTTTTGTTTTTAATTGTAGTACTGCTTATTCTCTAGTCCAAATTAGGAGTGTTGGTACTGAAATCTGTAAAGCCGCTACTGACCTGATTTCTTTCTTGTTCTTGGACTCCTGTTTAAGCAACCTCCCCTTTTTCTAGCCATGTATTCTTTCCTGCATTATTCCTTAAATTATTCTGCCACAAATGCTTGTGCTAGTACACAGGTGGATGCAATGGGAAACTAATCTGACTGAAATATAGTTCAAACTATCCCCTACTTTCCTCAAAAAAAAAAAAAAAATTAAATGCTGCCACAACATAGATAAGAGTTAGAGACATATCAACTCTATCTATCTTGTCACCAAAAATACTGCCTCAGCCTGTTTGGGTCAAAGCCCATTCCAATCTACCTATAATACAGTACTTGTCAACTTGGTGTTCAGCTACTTATTGTGAAAAATGCACTGATCTCTGTTCCCACTCAATTTTCATTATTTTCTGTTAGCTTAAAAATTTCCAGTGCTTCAGTCACCTTTACTGCTATTAGGATATTAAGAATTGGAGGTTGCATACTAATGCAGATAGTAATTCTCAGTTATATTGAATATATATGGATGTGATCTATGTGGACTTCTGCAAGGCCTTTGACACGGTCCCCCACAACATCCTGCTCACCAAGTGGAGAGATATGGATTTGATGGGTGGGCTGTTCAGTGGATAAGCAATTGTCAGAATGGTCGCATCCAGAGTGTAGTGGTCAATGGCTCAAAGTACAGATGGAGAGCAATGACAAGGGGTGTCCCTCAGGGGTCTGTACTGGGGCCTGTCTTGTTTAACATTTTTATCAATGACATAGACAGCGGCATCAAGTGCACCATCAGCAAGTTTGTGGATGACACCAAGCTGAGTGGTGCTGTTGATACACCAGAGGGATGGGATGTC
>JANHGN010002708.1:5213-18023 GCA_024605025.1 Megaceryle maxima
TGTGAAATATGCTAGCAGGAGTACAACTATAACAGAAAGACAGCTATCACCTTTACAGATTTCTTGAACGTGGCATTTCCTAATCCACCCTCAGAAATTTTCAATGCTCTTTGCAACTTTTGCTCAGATTTTTAGAAACATTAATTAGGTGTGTAAAGGATCTGTGGGAGAATTCTCAAAGGTCATTTAAAGTACAAGCTTTGATAGAAAAAAAACATGTACAGTACTAAAGAGGCTGTTTACATTATTTCTAAAAAAGTACCAAACTTCATCTTATAGAAACACAGTCATTTTACCTCTCTTGATACATCATACATGAATTGTAAGATCAGAACAAAATCCTGTCTGAGATGAATCTGCAATAAGGAAGAAGCTACATTTTTCATAAGCAAACAAACAAACAAAAAAACCCCTCCGAATAATACAGAGGACAATTTACAGTTCTCTGAATCAGTTCTATGTGTAATTTGTGAGCCATTTTTTATACTAAGCATGGCATTGCAGGCTTAAAAATATTTTTTGGTCATTATTACATCATAATTTCTACATGTATACTATTGTTCATTTACTGTGCAAATGTACCATAAACCCTTTTGCTATATACCATTCAAATGATGCAATAGCATAATAGTAGGCTTGTTTTGAGCATCTTACAGTAATTATCACTTCTTATCTACTGGGTCATTTTCCAGGTTATGAAAAGGTGACAGTCACCAAGGAGTGCCTTGTAAAAACTTACCTTCTATGTCATTGGTTGAAAGCCCTTTCAAATACCTGTTAGAGTGGTAATTGCAGTGTTGCAGCAGCTGTGATCATCTGAGGACATAGATGAGGAGAGGTCTGTGGGAAGGGAGAGAATTTGTTTCAATAGACCAACTAGTACAGCTGAAAAAAGTAGACTGAGCTTACAAGGCCCATATTCTCTTCAGAATATCTCCTTCTCATTAGAAGCAAAATTAAAATCTAAATACAGGTAAAATAAAATGAAGATGATACCTAGGGAGAATGAAAGGTTAAGGTTCTCACTGGTCTTAGCCTCACAAATGATGGAGGTGAAAATGAGCAGCCCCAACACTAGGAAAGTCTTCATGACTCCAGTTCCTGGTAGGTCCTTCATCCACACCTCCTGAGGAGCAGCTCTTTGACTCCAACAGACACTCATTGTCTAAGGCTGAATTAGTATCTGAGGATATCACTGGCTGCATCTCCTGATTTTCTTACTAATATTGGATTTCCACTTAGTTTTATGCATGTCTGTTTGTTTTTGTGATCCATAGACTTACACAGTACTGGAGGCTGTTCAGATAATGATAAAGAATGAAGAGCTAGGGAAGCTCAGAAGCTTACCCATGTGTCAGGGTGTGGGACATCCTGGGGCAGAGCAGTGGCAGACATTGCACCTTACAGAACTGGCTTTTGCAAGGGTGAAAAAGAATGTGGAACTAACTAGTTTCAGAACAAAATTGTGTTCAGCTGCACTTTTCATACACTCAACAATACAATTACTCCTTCATGCAAAGAGAGACAAAGCTCACAACTAGAAATAAATTCTTAGCCCCTCAGCCACCTAATCAAACTATTCTTCAAAAAGCTGAGAACGTGACTGGGAGAGAAAAACATTAAAGTGATGGGGAAAGATGAAGCTCCTGACAGATGCACAACAGACAGAATAGATGCAAGACAAGCTTATGAAGAAATCATGTGTGTGCACTGTGTAAGAGACTATATGGACCACACCTCTCTCTATTTCATGATGAAGAATCACATTTAGGGTGGTACTGGCATATGCCATTCCCTCAGTTTTCTATGCCAGTTGGCATGATATGTGGGGGCTCCACAGTGGGGATGAAGTGGATAATTTCTTTCAGATACACTGGCTCTTGTTTTTTGGTTTGATTGATTTTTATTTTTTCTAGAAAAATACACAAAGTGCATGAGAGTGCAGAAAACCCTCAAAACTTGCCCAAGCCTTCAGAGTCATTTTACTCAATGATTAGAGCTGCCAGTCCCAAAGACAAGTGTTTCCTCGAGCACATCAGATTCACCACCCTATCGAAATGAAAGTGGGCAGTGCTGGAATATGCTTCAACAAAATAAAAACCTGGTGAAAGTATAACCTTGCCCCCAGCACTTATCCACCAGTTCCTTTGTTTCTGTTTCTGATGATGATGCAAAGATGAAAAGCCCATAAAAAACCCAAGCACAACTGCCTCACCAAATTCTCATGTTGTGATGTCATAAAATTCTTCCTGGATTATAAAATGAAACTGGGATATGCTATTGGTGTAGGTAAGAGAAAAAGAGGCATGAATTCCAGCTAATGTGCAAAGGAGCCTCTGAAATGTGTAGATCTAAAATGAAAAGTCTAGGAATAAAAGAGACAATTTTTAAAGGACTGATGATGTTTTAGTTTTTAAAAGAAAGAAAAATTTGACATTTTATAAATGATGCTCAAGCACATCCCCAGCCTGCAAATTTAATACATGCAGTACAAGACGATAGCAAAGACTTTTGAACAGTATTCACATTAGTGCAGATCTCATTGAAATGGCATCCATTTCTGGCCAGGAAGTCCTGTACTAATAAGAGCCTTCTTCCATTTCAAGGGTTTTGAGGAATCTGTGGCAGTACTTCAGGAAGAACTTCTGAGGCACTTTGTATTCAGCAAGTGCCAAAAACATTTCACCAATGTGAGAGGTACTTGCAGCATGATTAGAAAGAGATTCTCCACAGTACATGGGTTTCAGTTCACTAAGAACATCAGAAAGAAAGATGGTGCTGCCCTGTATTAAGCAACAAAGGCTGTAAAGTGCAGCATTTGAGGAACGTAATTTGACAATGTGACATCTCACAACAGGCACAGATCTAATTTAAAAGTGATCATCCACCAGAATGAAACAAAATGAATTTGATATTTACCAGCTGCCCATTAAATACACTGTTATTGGGACAGCTCATTTAAAATTAACCATCAACTTATTCCCATATCTAAGAGCACTTGTGTACAGACAGTAATGTGCCTTTATTGTATTTTTTGATCTGTAACTCAAAGTAGAGTAATAACCATGTATTTTGAATGAATGTTAGAGCATACAAAAGTGGATGACTGCAAGGAAATATTATTTTATCATTAAACATGATGTGTGATTGAATTACGGTGTTTTCTCCTTTTGAAAGTTAATTGTAACTAAAATTAATTATGAAATTCTGGCAAACTACATTAGAGATTAAAATATTGTGACTTAACAACATACTTAACATTAAGATTCAGGCAATGTGTAATTACTACCAGTATTTCAAAGAAAGTGAAATAAGTCCAAATAACCAAACAAACCAAGAAAAAGCCACTACAGTTAGAACCAGTTTTCTGAAATGATAATCTGAATTTGGACACATTCGGCTTATTCAGAAACTGAAGACTGTTTTCTTTATTTATTCAGCATGTGTCACGAGGGCATGAAAACATATAAAGATGCTTCCCCTTGTTACTTGTTACAGAGCACTAACCAAGGCTCTACTTGCTGCAGAAATGAGTGGAATATACTTCACTTAGATATAAGCAGCACTATAGTTTATTAAACAAGGGTAACAGCTTAGCTAATTAGTAAAATATAGCAAAGAATCAACCAAGGTAAACAAGATTTAACTGATGGCAAGGTACTACGTTGCTTACTACAGGCCGATTAATCAAAGATAAGTGAATGTAACTAAAACCAGTGTGATTATATTATGAGTAGACTTGTATGCAACTAACACAAGCAATATGATTCTAATATTTGTACTAATTAATTTATAAGCAGTAGAATTATTTTGGGTTGAGAGTATTGATCTTTTTATGGGGGTTGTGAATGGGAAAGAAAGAAGGGGATAAGGGGTCGTAGCCCTCCTATCCAGTCACGAGGTTCAGAATAGATCCCCTTTCCCTTGGAATTCCTTCAGAGAATAAGGTAAGATCTACCCTTAGTCCCAGACCTGGTCAATGGGTTATGTCTAAGGACATAGGGAAAGGATTGGATGTTGAAATTTGTGTAGTGCTTAGTGTAACACAGTACCTTAAAGTAAATGATAGCAGCAATTTATTAACACTGATATATCAACACTAAATCAGAATAAACACTTGCTTATGATAAATGCAATAATTTCTGTAAGATCTAAGTGAATCACATACTCACAGAGCTACATATATATGCATATAGAGGTTAACTTGTGAATAAGATGGAATTATTCCACAGACTGAAAATAAATTTGGCAGCCTGTGATCTTCAGGATTTGGTTTTTTTTAAAAAAGTCCCGTAGATCAGAAATGCTTATATATCCCTTTGCTGGTCTTGGCAGACAGATGGTGTAGCCTGAGAGGTGTCCCAGGCCAGAGGGAGATGCACGACTCAAGCCTGCTGAGATTCCAGAGAGCTCCAATGGGCCTTGTTTAGAATCAATATTTATAGGGTTGTGACTGACTTTGAGCAAAACTAGGCTGGTAATTTTCTGCTGCAACCAACAATCTCCATGGAGGGGGAGGTGTGTGGTCCCTCCTTGGCCACCTCTATTTGGAGTACTGAGGAGCAATGGATATGGTTGGGAAGAGGCCCAGCTGCTCTATCTCACTGATTCATTCTCTAAGCCTCACCAGGAGACTGTTTTTAGTTCCAGACATTGCACAAGGTCAAAGTACATCAGGAAACAAAACCATTTTTGGTCTCAGGAGGCTGTACACAAGGACCAAGTGTACCAGCAAGCAGGGCCTACCAAGTTTCCCACACCCCTGCTGCTTTCATCAAGCCTCATCAGTATCTAACAAAAAGCAGCAGTGCTGGTTGTACTGCTGCCTGGAGTGAGTGACCGTCTCCACAGAGCCACCCAGGGCAGGGGGCTCTGTCTGTAGCATCACAGCATCAGTCATGTCAGTGAGGTATCCTCTCAAAGCTGAGAAACTGCATGTTAAAAGGAAACTGTCCTTTCCCCAGAACAAGGTGTGAGAGTCAGGAATCTATTAATACTACTATCTGAAAGAACATAGGCCTGATGCCAGCAAATGTCCAGATCAACAAAGTATTGATAGCTTGTAGAAAGAAGTTAGAAACCTGAAGAGTAATTATAAGGTTAAATATTTAATTAATTATGTTCTATAATCATAGAATTATAGAATGTTTTAGGCTGGAAGGGACCTCTAGAGGTCATCTGGTCCAACCTCCCTAAACAGGTAGGGACATCTCTACCTAGGGCAGGTTGCTCAGAGCCCCATCAAACCTGACCTTGAATGACTCCAGGGATGGGGCCTCCACCTCCTCTCTGGGCAGCCCATTCCAGTGGTCTATCACCCTCATATTAAAGAACTTTTTCCTAATATCCAGTCTAAACCTATCCATTCCCAACTGAAAAACATTGCTCCTTGTCCTATCATTACAAACCCTTTGGAGTAGACTTTCCCCCGCCTTCATGTAGGCTCCCTTCAGTTACTGGAAGGTCACTATAAGGTCCCCCTGGAGCCTTCTCTTCTCCAGGCTGAACAGCCCCAACTCTCTCAGCCTGTCTTCATATGAGAGATTCTCCATTCCTCTGATCATTTTGGTGGCCCTCCTCTGGACATGCTCCAATATGTCTACATCCTTCTTGTTCTGGAGGCTCCAGAACTGGATGCAGTACTCCAGGTGAGGACTCACCAGGGAAGAGTAGAGGGGCAGAATCACCTCTCCTGATCTGCTGGCCACAGTTCGTTTGATGCAGCCCAGGATGTGATTGGCCTTCTGCCAATGTGATTGAACATTGGAGGCTCATATATAATGTTCCTTTATTTACAAAATTATCCTGCTTTAAATGCAGAAACAAAATAATATTCAAAATGAAACATCCATGTGCAAAGAAATGTTGAATAGCTTAGGTGACAGTGCATGATAAAGCCTATCCAGAGTCTTCAGAGTCATCCTGAGAAAATGGAAGGCCACTGTTTTGAAATCCTGTATGGGACATTAACATGTCTGCTCCTAATAAATAACTGTTTTAAAAAAGCACAGGGTTAAATATATTAAGGTAGCATTTAGAAGGGCAGGCATACTAGAGGAAAAGCAAAGAGGAGGTGAAGGGCCTGTGGCCCTATCACTCAAGTGTAACCATTTGAAATTATACAGGAAGATATGTCTTATGGTAGAGACCTGCCTAAACACTTGGTTAACATTAAAGAGACAACCTTCCTTCTTAGTAATACAGCTGAGAGAGAACAAGTTTCTCTTTGCCTTCTCCCCAAACCTCACCTCATTTTACAATGCTGTGTGACAGCCTATTGTAATTTTGTTGAAGTATAGTAGACCACATAATGTCAGTAAGGCAGGGGGAATCCACAAGACATGCTACCATCCAAAACCTTTGGAGACATTCAAGGAGCAGTGATCAAGGTTACCCTCCATCATTTTCTCTTACCCATAGACTTCAATCTATCATCTCTCAGATGATGCAAGTTTGACTTGCCTTATGTACTTTACAACAGAGATCAAACTGCATATTCCATGACCCAGGCCATGAATCTAAGTATATTAAAGCCATCATCCTTAATTAGTTAATCAATTACCTCACCCATCAGAAGAGGAAAAGGATGCAGAGTGGAATGAAGTTAACTGGTGCTCATTTGGCAATAGTTACAATTTTACATCCCTAAACATCCAATTAACAATATGATGAATGCAGGGAAGTGGTTTGTGAATATTCCATATTTTACAGCTTAAAAAAATACATAGAGTGTGATACTGCTTCTAGTATAGAAATAACCATTACCAAAATGTATGAATAATTACCAAACCTTCAGTGTCAACAGACCACAGGAAAGCAAAGCTGAGAGCAAATATGGCTTGCATCAGGAAAGTTTCAGTCTTGTTTTATTTCTTTATTAGAATTAACAGAAGATCTAATCAAACAGATTTTAAAAGAGTGAAACAGATAACAAATACACAGTTTCTGTTCCTTGTTAAGCTGAATACATTTTCATTGCTACATTCAGTTGACAAGCAGCTTTGATTTTCCCCTGATAAGCAAATGGCCATCTCTTGGAAAGAACACATTTTGAAAGATGAATAGCTCATGTGCATATCTTATCTACTTTGAAATGATTCTGTGTGGTTTCTTCCAGGCAGATTTAGAGCTGAGAAAATGTTAAGGTGACCTAGTTGTACAAGCCAGAAGTAATTAATTTTGATCAGGAAAGTCTCAGCAATGTAAGGGATGTTAAATTAAATACTTTGAGCCTTTTCAGTCTGTTTTGAAAAAGTGAACTGAGTCGCCCTGTTAGAAGCTGAGTATTTTCAACAGTGTTGAAACAGAGTTGATTGAACATCTCTGCTTTTTGAACATGGGTGGAGCTATCCTCAACCTGTATCTAACTTTAATGCATTAAGAAGGTCTTTCATTCACCAACAAAAAGAATGTAGCTGTCAATCAGAAGTTACCAGAAGAACAGAGAGAAAGCTGATCAAAACCAGACTTATTTCCCTTAAAACTAAACAATGGTAACCCACACACAGTGGGTCTGAAAGGATGAGGCATACAACAAGAATCCAAATTTTGTTCCAAATAAACAGCACTTTACGCCATGTGAACTTTAAATTATATTAAGTAGTGACTTAATACAAATAAAATTGATCTGTGGAGAGTTATGTAAACATCCTACTACAATTGTCCATCATCATTTTCCATTGCAAATGTTCATAGGAATACCCATTCTTGCCACAGTAGCTGGAGGTCAGATACTAAAAGTTACACAAATGTGTTAAAGACAAGTCCTTGATGCTAATTAAAAAAAAAAAAAAAAAAAAATAAAATTCTGACATGTCCACCATCCCTTCTCTGTTTTGTCAAGATGCAGAAATATATTTTACTGTCTTTCTTTTGTTCACTTTGCCTGAGCAGACACAGACCTCTGTGTCCTATAGTCCTCTGCCTAGCCTGCTGTTTCTTCAAGGGTGTTGAGGCTCTACCAACTTTTCAGTTTGGAATGTATTTAAGTCCAGGAAATGATGGATTTGAAACAGACTTAAGCAACACATCCTTGCCCATCACTGACACTGTCTCCATAGTGCTAGCAACAGCTGCTCCCTCCCACATTATTTGCTACCCTACATTTCCCTCCCCTTTTCTATGTCAGTAGCCAAGATAATGCTCCTTTGTTTCCAGTCTTCCCTTTCTTGCACTTCTCTCTTTAAGCCTATCCCAGTGTTGCTGCTTTTCAATTTCCCATGCCACTGAATACCTTCTTTAAATTCTTCAGTGGCTTTTTTTTTAACTCTTTTCTATATGTTTGAAGAATCCTCTCCACCTGCACAGTTCTCTGTCTCTTCACATCCTATTTCCCTTCATGGTTTGTAGAATGTTTTATCTATTACAAAGCACCACAGACACTCAAGCTGCCGTATAAATTACACAACATGCCAGTGAAAATAAAGAAAACACCACAACCCAAATACTCACTGCTCAGCTGCCCGAGCTTTCCTTGTTCTTTTAGAGCTGCCTCAGATGCTGATTCCCATTTATACCCACTTGACTGACCTGCTGGCACAGCCAAAATGGTGTAATGTGGTTTAGACATAAATCTGAGTGAGGCTGTCATTCTGCAGTGCAATGGTCTCTCTGAAACAGAGTCCTGTTCAATGGACATGGGGACATTTGAGATTGGTGAAAGGGTTATCCACAGAAAGAGCGGTGCCACACCAGGCCCTCAGTGTTGCAGCTGCACTTGCATGGATAGGATGTCTGTCTGGTCAGGGCCAGAAGCTGTTGTCCTGCATGCTATCATAAGTCCTCCTTCTTGTCTTGGTGATAGCAAAATTATATTTCAGCCACTGTACAGCAGCATATGGCAGTAACAAGTAGCAGCTCCTCAAACACATGGATCTTTTTGTTTTGTAAATTCCAGCTTACTACTATAGATAAACATCCCTGTCCCTGCCTCCCCATCTTGCCTCTTAACATTTCCTCAGACAAAATTTCATTTCCTTATGCTTCTGTCCTCCCAGTGTCCATCCGCAGCACCTTCCCACGTTGTAGCAACACAACACACTTGTGTAGGATAAAACACTTCATCAGACAGAGCTAGTAGCATTTCAAGAACAGACCAACAAGCCTCCCATCAGACGCACATGACTTTGATTGATAAAAGCATGTCTGTAGTTTATATTCTTTCCGAATTGTATCCAGGAAACTCTCAAAAGCAAACACACCATACAAAAACCTATACATTTATCCTATACGAAAATGGTATGCTCTACTTCCTATTTTAATGCTAGTGAAAATCATCCCAGGTTAATATCTCATCTCTCAGGTTATAGACAGTGGGAAGAAATCTTTACCATGGGATTGCTTGAGGTCAGCTTTGTAGGCTTCAGAAAATTATTTGATATTTGAATGGGAAAGAAGGGTCTCCCCAGCTGAGATACCTAATGCCCTAGATCTAACAGTCTCAGGGAGTCCAGGAATAGAAGCTTTCTCTGAGCCTTGTGCTTGGCGTGCCCCTCTTGATTTGGCATGCAATGCCATGCTATATCCTTTCCTAACTGAAGCTCCTCTTCCAGACCTGATTTCTTTCTATGAGACTACTTATTAATTACATCTCTCTGAGGCTCATTTACTTGGTTGCATAATAAAAAACAAAAACACTGTATCTTAAAGTGTGTGTTTTGATCATAACAAAAAGGGAGAATTGTCATTATTTTACCATAAGTTGCAAAATTCTTGTTTTGCAAGCAATGTTTTGTCCTTTTTTTTTTTTTCAATTTCTGTTTCCCTATGGCTTATCTTGTTATTCCTTTCAATGGCATGCAGATTTACAGGACATGCATCATGTATTTTTATCTCTTGAGAGACATCTAAAAAGCTCTTGTGTCTCCATGATAACGATTAACTAAAGGTCATACAGCCTATCCTCCTGCAAATGAATCTCTTTTGTACCTACTGGTGTCTTGCCCATTTCAGAACACATTGTGAATCCTAAAAATAACCAGAAAAAAATGTCACCAGAATAAAGGCTTTTAACTCATGTGTAAGGAACCACCCTACTGCTTCAGTTAAGCTTGCTGTCAGTATTTTAATTTAACCCTGCATTTTACTATCTTGTTCATGCTATTATTTCTGGATCTCTAAAAAAACTAAGCTAAATAATTCTTAGGACAACTGTATAACTCTGGAGTACATCCCAATTCAGTCATTCTTGTGAAGCTGTAAACTACTGAGATTTGCCCTGAAGAAGTTCCCTCCTTGCCTGTAGGGCAGGCACTGCCCTTGCAGCTCTACCAGCACTGGCTGGAAGTGGGCTACTGCTCAAGCTCTCAGCTGCTAGCTATCACTGTTTAGCTGAAGCAGTTAGCATAATCACTTCTTTCCCATTTCAGTCCAAAGTCAAACAGATTAGCTTACCCACAACAGGGAGGCAGTGTGAATTAACCTGCCTTGGCCCAAAATGTTTTAGGCTCCCTCACAAGATCAGCTGTAGAGACTAGGTGGCATATGAAGATGTTCTCTCCTTCCACTCTCTGCCTCTTAGCTGTTAACCACTGCATCTTGAGTCTCCATGTAATTTGCTTAGAACCCATCTGCTGTCTAGACAGCACCCAGGAACTCATAGTTGTCCACCAGGGTGGTCTCTCTCCTTGCCCATGTCTCCAAGAAATTCTCAGCAATTGGAAAGGGTGGGTGTCAGAGGAGCATCAAAGCCATGCATGGATGATGAGTTAGAAATCCAGGTTGGAAGCAAGATGTACTTAACTAATGAGGTGAATAAACTTGATAGGGAATATTGTTGCCTATTCACACCTCTTCATAATCTTTCCTTGCAAAAGCTCTGCGAAATGAGACTTTAGTATAATAGACATAGAAGTGCCTGATTTCATTGTTCATCAGACAGTGAATTAAGACTTCCAGGGGGTTCGTGGTAGCTTCCCAGCACCAGACTAGGAATATTTTACTGTTCAAAATATTAAGAATATTTAAGTGTTCAGCAGCTCAACACTAAGTTACATGCAAACATAGCAGTGCTGTGGAATTACCACCATTTTTATCCATATCTCAGTTAAGGGAGATGCTGATACCCAGGGGCCTGTATGCATTGTGCAGTGGAACACAGTGCAGAACTTTTCAAACTGTCATTCAAACATGATAACTGCAAAGACAGAGCCACAAAGTCACTTCAGCATGTTAGGCCAAGCATAGAAAATACACCTGTTTCCAGGACTGTTTTTGGTAACTGAACTAGTATCTTTCCTCAGCACTGAACTGCTTACATAGCTTCCATTGCACTGGGTAGACATGCCCCAAACATCTCTTGTAGTAACTGCTCCTAAGTGTGCATATTTTAGTGAAGATTGATGTGGTCTCTGCATTCAAGAGCATACTTGCATAGCAGGTGCATCATCAGAAATAACACCAAATTCCATGAGACTGTCAGAGTGCTGTAGCAGCCACCACTGCCACAAACCTGTCCTCTGAGTTGCCACTAGCACTCTCACAGTGATACCATGCTTTGGCTTAATGCTATTGCTGCTGGGTGACAAAACTTCCATTCACTCTGATGGATTCAGAGATAGATTTGTGCTGAGCACTAACCCAAATTCATGAGCTCTGAATTTCTACCTGCCAATGCTGAAATGGAGGGCTCTGCTGGAGTCAGAACCAGGACATCTACTGCTGTTACCAAGGTTTGCTCACCATGTGCTCCCAGTGGAGGTGGAGAAAGGGTCAATCATATAGTTATTTAAGAGATATGCTGTACTGCAAAGAGGTTAGTTATTGCTCTGAATTATCCTGTGTTCAGATGGATTCTGAAAGCTACTCTGTACCCCGCTGCAGGCAACATTACTAGATTCATCCTAGTATTCACTTTAGCAGGCATGTATCAATGTATATGGTGATGCTGTCAACCATCAAGACATGGATAATGCAGGAATTTTAGTTGTAACCACCACATCTTGAATTCCTGAGATAAGACATTTAATAAAAAGTGTTAAAGAAAAACTGTTTAATTCCCTGGGTTTTATACAGATGTTAATTTTCACTAAGTCTCAACCCCCACAGAACAAGTCATCTAGGAAGGATAAATCTCTGAATCTGCTTCTGTGCTCCAGAAAGTGTAGGAATTGCTCCATCAGTCTGCTGCTGTGAGACACTTAGCAGGACTACAACCCCACTCCTGGACAACCTGGCAACACCAGGCATTAAGGAAAGGTTTGTTTCTCTTTCTCTTCAAGGAAAAATCCTTGCCTGATTGCTCCTGAGTAAGTATGATCTGTTCTGACCCCCACCCTTATTATACAGGTCCACATCATGTTAAATAGAGCAGCGCTCAGTTTTGCCTCTTCACAGCAAGGACATCAATATCATTAAAAGGTCTGCAATCGTCTTTTAAGTTCAACACCACACTGACAAACTATACCTTGGATTAAAAACATGTACAAACTTCACTGTATGTCAACAAGTGAAAGATTTTACTGTTTACAGACCTTCCTCGAGATGGAGAGTAATTATTACGATTACATGGCAGAGATATAACAGTGCAGAGGAACACTGCATCTGTGAGTCATTCACAGCAGTAGTTATCAGAGGCACAGCCTGGGTAATGGGATTAACAAGGCAAGACAGATACACGCCTTGGGAGTGCAGACATGTGTCTGTGCTCATTAGGTGTCAAAATGGATAATGAAGGATTACATTGTAATAAGAAGATCGCATAGGTTTTAGGGCACATTCATGTTAGCTGCATTGGTAAATTGATTACAGTACCTACAAAGTACTTTCCTCCCCCCCCCCCCCCCCCCCCCCCCTTTTCTTCTTTTCTTATAC
>JANHGN010002710.1:0-13089 GCA_024605025.1 Megaceryle maxima
TCAAGGGGTTTTACAATCAATATTAAAAGTACTTAGAAATTGAAATGAGAGATGTATAGCTGGGACAGATAAAAGTAACTGAAAGAAGAGTGTTTTGGTTTTTTTTTTTTTTTTTAAAAAAAACCCCAATGTGATTTAGTAGCATATCATAATCAGAAAGTACTGAGACCAGCTCTTTTAAGAATTATTACACCTTTTCACCATACTGCCCATTTTTCAAGGGAAACACACACATACCACAGACACACAGATACACAATTCAATCTGATCTAAGACTACATTTTACAAAGTACTTCCTTTTGCTTGACTTCCCACCCCTTTCCTCTTCACCCAAACAAGACTAATAATTACATCAAATCAAAAGTAGATCCAAAGTTCAGGATTTCTTTTGTTTACTATGTTCTGTATCATTTTCCACAGCCCTCGCTCTAAATAGACTTTTAAAGAACTACAGTAGTATTCTATAATTAAAGGGAATTCATCTTAATAGCACAGTAAATATAAAATAAGCTTTATAAAATTTCAATGAACAGTGAAATCATTTGAATATCTGAATGTCCAAGTCAGTTACAAAGTTTACCACTCTAGTAGTGTGGTTGAGGGAAAGCTCAGTAGTCAAGGAAAAAAAGAAAACACAAGTAGTGCATTAACTCAACACAATGGCATCATCATCCTACCATTCACACACGCACAAAAGTTTTATACAATACAGTGCATTTCGTATGCCAGCTGACATTAGGGTTTTCTGTGCATTCAATAAATATTACATAAATCAATCTTTTCGGCATAATCTACAGTTCTGTTGGGGTTTGAACACTGTCATCTGCTTTCAGAAGGTAAATGGATCTTCCAATATTCAAAATACAACTCACATTCTAACAAACTAGAAATATTTGAGCACCGCATAAGGTCTTCACCATTATTGTTTGAGTAAGGGTATTTAAAAGTAAAAACTACAACTGAAGAGTTTGGAGTTTTTTTGTTTGTTTGGTCTTTTTTTTTTTTTTTTTTTTACAAGCAACAGATGAGAGTAACCAAAAAACTGAAGGAAAAAATCGGTATGAAGGAATCCATTTGCAATTTAATGTCACTCAGTCTTCCAAGAAGTATCGTGTCACATCAGCCTTCCTTCTCTTCCTCTGGTGAAGCTAAGACTAAGTTTAGCAAGTCTCCCTTTATGTTTATTACAGTTCAGGGAATTATTGGTCTGCATGCACTCCTGACCCCACCCCCTCCCCCCCTTCAAAATTAGCACGACTCTGCTCGAAAATGGCACAACTGTATTGATGCATGACACACCTACTCTCATTCACTGACTGTCATTTCAGTAGCCATCATTTTGTAATTGGAGCAAAACCAAATGTTTCTAGAACCTCAACAGAAGTACAAATGAAAACTGAAATAATACAAAGGCAAAGGCATCACAATAGAAAAGTCATGAAGTTACTAGTATTGTTTCGAGTAATTCATTATACAGCTGATAACAGCAGTGGCACTGCTTACCCTAGGTGTAACGCTTCTGCTCATCTGTTTTCTAGTTCTCAGTTTTGTCAAACTGTCCACTTAAATGAACAAAATTAACATTTGCCTTCTAACTTCACTTGACAGTGGCTTTTTTACCCCTTTCCGCATGTGATGAGCTCCCATATAGCAATATAAATCTGGAGGGAGGAGAAGAGGGAGGAAGGAGGAGAGGAAAACTAGCTCTGATGCCTTTGACTTTGTTTTGCTCAGTGGTGCACACTGCTGGAGATCTATTAGCTTATTTAAAATTATGCTGAAGATTTAATTAATGCAAGAACATTTTGAAAAGTGTCAGATAAAATATTGGTTCCTCATTGAAGATCACAGTTTGTTTTTTACTGTTATTTTTATAAATTGCAGGGAGAGAAGACACCAGACTGAGCCACGTAGTCAAGATGAGCTTTCACCCACCCCTTACAAATGCCGCTTAACTAAGGATTCAGACACATGATTGTTCTACCACAGCTTAACATGTTATCACACATCAAGTGAATTGTGGAAACTGACCATATGGACATGGCTGCCACGAGCTAAGAACAATTTAAAATGAAGTAGTTTAAATCTCTTCTGGTAAGGTTTAGTAGCACATTTTACCTCACAGTTGCAAAGTCAATTATAGTAACTCAGCTGACATGCTAGGTTTCATGTCTGAATCTTGGCAAAGTTATAGCATAAAAACCTCAAAATGCACTGTAGTAGCTTCTGACCAGTCCACAAGAACATCCTTCTCAGTTGTACAGTTGTGTAACATAAGCATTCAGCTGCCCAAACCCAAGTTTGATTTCACAAGTATTGAGTGCTTTATTACAGCAACCTGAAGCATTCAAACAAACTGAACATCACCTTTATAATACAGTGTATCATATGCATAAAAGTACCAGTATGATTTTTGGTTGCAATTCTTGTGTTCTTCAACCTATGGCAAATATTTCCCGATCAAAATAAAAAGAATGCAGTGTGCATTTTTTCAGGACCTGTCATCTGTTTTTTTTATAGAGGATAGTTTATTAACAATGTGCAAATAAACCTTTGCTGAATAGCTAATTGATGAATTAATTTTCAGCTAACTTTGAACTGGGGCACAAAGTACCTTCTGTGCTGTAAACATCAGGAATTCTCCACAAACTGGAAGATGAAAAGGCCTAAGGAACTGGGCACAAACTCTTCTCATACACAACCATGGCTGAGCTCAAGTCTTCCAAATCCAATTTGGAGTAGTTTGTGTTTGGCATATGTCACTGTGCTGCTACAGGCACAGGCTTAGAAGATTGTTGTATATAAAAGCATACTTTTAGCTTTGAAACACGACGGCCTAATAAAAGCATGCAGCAGTATTTTCATCCGTAATACGGTAGAATTCATTCATAGTTTATTATCAGTGTTGACACAGCCAGGTGAGCACTGTACAAGCAAAAAGGATTGTAAAAAATTACCTCTGATTAAACTCTCTGTAACACTCATACGGTATCTCATTTAGTCGCCTTAGGTTACTATTTCAAACAGCAATTTTGTTGTAGACATAAGTTACCCTGAAAAAAAAGCAGCAATTACAAATACCCTTCTCCTTGGTTTTTTTATAGATTGCAAAATTTATCATTGCATTTACCTGTCTTCTTTTTCAGTAGCTTACAAACTAGAAGCACAGGGAGCCTTTGTTTTCCAGCTAGCTGTGGCCAGGTTAAGTAAGCTCTGGCTCTTCAGTTTTTCTGGTGAAGTGTAACATTTCAGACCATTATGAAAAGTCTGTCATTTTCTTTTAAAAAAACAGTTTTGTTGGTGCTTATTTTTTTATTTTATTTTTTTAGAGCCACTAAGCAGTAACTATAACCACAGGACTAAAAACCAGTAGTTATTTGCTTTCCTGTATACATTCTTCACAAAATTAATCCTTTTACGTTTTCAGGTTCTATTTTCTGCTTTGCTCACTGCAACGGGATAAGAAAGAATTTCACCCTTAATTTATTTATTTTTAGTGTGGCCCAAGCAGAAACATTGTAACACATTACTCCCATCCCTTGCAATATGAAGATTGTTGACTGGCAGAGGCCGGGCAGATGGACTGAAAGGTTCCCCATGTTTCCTTCTCCTACAGCTGTCGGCTCAAGAGCCTGTTTTCAACCCAGTGCAGCCCCGTAATGATTTTCAGGTGTATCGTGGCATTTCACACTGCTCACAGCGATTTAGTGCTGGGTGATTTAGAAAGGTGCAGCTATCACAATTCCATGGAGCCCCTTCAAAGTCTTCATCTCTTGGTTGAGTCCGTGAAGTCTGTTTGGAGCTGTTTTGATGCTCTAAAAAAAGCGAAAACATTTTTTCTTATTTCAGAAGAGAAGAATGATAGGCAAGATCACACTACTGGGTTTGTTACCTCATTAAACATTCTGTCTTAAAATTAACATGGAAACCTTTCCACTTAAGTAACATTAAAGGTCTGTTGCAAAAGCACTTCTAATTCAGTTTGTAAAATTGAATATTAAAGTATTTCACATCTGTAAAGAGTCACTCAAATGTACGACATTAAAAACAAAAAGAGCAGTCACCATTATTGTGTCACTGATACTGCTAAAGGTTTAACAGCTTTAAACATACTGAAAAGTCTGTTACTGGCACTGCAACATCATCCTATAAAGGAATGACTTCACAGGTTTATGTACAGCAGTCTATTATAAAATTCTGAATTCCAACAACACTACTTTACCTGAAGTGAAAGACTACTTCTAACTCAGTTCTTTAAACAAACTGACAGATGACATTTTCTGCACCTTTTCCTAGCATTTATCCAGTCTGAAGAAAATACTACATAAAAATAATTGATAGGCCTGTTTCAAAACAAGATGTTTTATTTTTCCTCTTGTCTTTGTAGCTGGGATGTGTGTATGTGAAGCAGCATTTAACTCTGTTTTAATTCATAAAATCAATATGTATGCAAATCATACATTAGATGTTAACCTACACAGAAAGACTCGGTTTTCTGATGTCTCCTACCACCACTTCAAGACCTCAGGTTATCTTCTAAAATTGACAAAATACTTCTAGGATGTGGAAAAACAACATTTTACAAAATGTTAATATTCAAAACAACATTCGCACACATACCTAGACGGTAAGGTTAAGATACCCATCTGCTAAACAAACATCTGCAGAACTGCTTAATTAAAAGAGAACTTACATTGTGAAAAAGGACTGCAATTTTTGATTTGAAGTGCACACATTGCTGTCATCTGCTGAAGAAATCTAGCAGATAGCTGATGACAAAGTTCGTGCAAATAGTATTTAGGTTTATCTTCAGAGACATACTTAAAGAAAATAAAATAAATGCTAATAAAAAAAAAAGTAGCCTCCTTTCTTAGATGTAATCCCTCTCCAGTCCAGAAGTTGCGTAGTCACATTAATAGTGTTTGGCCTCAACAAATTCCTTTCAAGCAAATGAGCAGCGTGGGCACTACATTCATGTACCTACCTGTCTGCCCATGCCTTCAATAGCTGAATATTAAGGAAATTTAATTTTTTTAAGGGGAAAAAAAAATTATTTTGACAGCTCCATGTTAAAAGCCAAGCTCAGACTACAGTACACCAGCCCTAAAACTGATCTCTAGTAAGTTGACAGATAAAATAGGAAAGGTAGTCATAAAAGTTGTACAAATACTTAAAAGACACTATCTTTCCAATTGCCAATTAAAATCACTTATTTCATGGAAGTTTTTTACATTGCTTTCTTCTGAAATAATCAAATAAGCTAGTGTGATTAAGAGAATCTCTTCAAGCATCACAAAGTACAAGTGCCACATGACCACTACAATCTGACATGAATCCAGGCAGCTGCCTTCATGCCACTGCTCACCTGCTGCTGCTGTCTTTCCTGAACACTACCACCTATCCAGGGAACTCATCCTACTATTGGTTTGGGGTTTTTTTTGAACCATAACCAACAGTTCTGGGCTATCTTTTTCTTTTAGATTTCCACATACTAACCATTCTATTACATCAAAGCATTAAATACTTGCTTCAAATAAGTGGGAAAAATTTCCCTATGTAAATTCAGAACTCAACTGTGAAAACCTTTGTTAAGCACTTGTCAGCTACTATAACTTAGTTATAAAACTTTGATTTTCAAGCAGACTATATGATTACTGATTCAGAAGAGTGACTTCTTTTCCACTAACAATATTAGTACATGCTAGTTACCGTGAGAGGAGACACAATATTATAAATCTTATAACACATAACATTTTCAGAGAAAAGACCACTGTTTTTTGTCTATCAGAGCACAGGATCTCAGACTGGCTATTTCATCAGAAAGATACAAAGTATTAAAAAACTTCCACTAACATCTGAAATCATTCTTTTAAAATAATTCAGGAAGTGGAGAAGAGGAAAAAAAAAATTTAAAAAGGTCCAAAAAACACCCAAGACAAAAGGTAAGGTTGTGCTCCAAGACCACCACTAGATGTAGTGAAGTTCAGAGAGCTGCTGAGCTACACGGCCACTAGGTGTCTATTGCAGATGAGCTGAATCAGTCAGGGATGTACTGACTGAATCTCCACTGTACCCAGAGTGAGACCACATACGTAGCTCCTGCGCTTACATAAAACTTAAAGTGTCCTAGGCTGGGTATGAATTCTAGATACTATACATTTAGCACAAAAAATTTTAGAAACTGGTAATGAACTTTTTAAAGTGTGACACTGCTACCTCTTTAGACCAATAAAAGGAAATCTGTTCCATCTTAGTCCTTAAAATATCTGAAACTCTTGCTGTGCTAAAAATTCAGGGCTACTGTGAAATTCATACTCTGCACAAAAAAAAAAAAAGTGTGGCCAGTCATGTTAAAATAAAATGAAAAAATATAAATGCAAATTTTAAAAAGCTGCTGTGACCAATTAAACTTGAATAAAAGATCCCAACTAAACTATAAAATCCTAACAACACATATTTAAAACCTCACATAATTAGGAAGCTCAGTTTAATGCATACAGGTTTGTATACTTTCAACTCTAACAGTGAGTAACAGTATTTACATACAACATATTCACATAACATTCATTTGCAACAATCTGTCTGAGGAAAACAAGTTGTAGTCAGGATTACTGCACTTAAAGAAAAAAGTTCTGTTTTGGTTTATATAGAGAGAGAAGTCAGAAAAATTAGAATTGTATCCTGTCATCACAGGGATGCTTAAAAAAAACAAGGAAGAGAACCCAAAACTTTCTCAATGCAGATTAGGTAACTTGATGCTTGATTGTTGACCTACCCTTTTTATATGGCTTTGGTGGCACAACAGGACCAGGCTCTATGTTATCATAGAAGTTACATGTGGCTTTCGGATCAAAGTTCCCTGTTAGAAGAGTGAGAAAATGTAACTCAAAGGTTATTTACATACCTATGTCAGTGATATGAACATCTACAGACTTCAGATTTTATACATCAGCTATTTTCTGAGTAGCCTTTAGTCTCATATTTTCAGTTTTGTATAAATTCTAGTAATTTTTAACAGGCTAATCCCATACTGAACAATCAACTTCAGCTCAATGTATCTGTGGAAGAGTAAATCCTTCTGTAGGACACACTATTGATAAAAAAAATGATGCATATGCATATTCTAATCTCTTTGATTGCATTTATGCGAAGCTTCTGTTGCAGAAGGAGGATTCCTGAAGACTTAACTAAATTTCTGTTTGCCAACTTCTTGGCTACTACCTGTAGTTCTGTTTTGCATTATTTGGTCAGAGCCTTTGTCAGAAAAAAGTTTAAAATTTAAGCAAAGAACCTTCTCTAAGGATTTTTTTTTTTTTTTTTAATTTGGCCTTCACAAAGTCACTTTTAAATCACCACAAAATGGTAATGAAATTTGTCTTGGCCAAAAGAAGTATTAGCAAGTCAAGTTTATCAGGCTGCAACTGAAAAAGACACCTTTTTAGAGATAAGTTGATATTGATAAACAAAATTCAACTTTAGAGAGTCCAAGTATTCACATTTAAGCACATACTATATTACAAACATAGAATCATTTAGGTTGGAAAAGGCCATTGGGATCACCAAGTCCGACCATTAACCTAACACTGCCAAGTCCACCACTAAACCACATCCCTGAGTGCCACATCTGCACATCTTTTATATGTCTCAAGGGATGGTGACTCTGCAACATTGGGCAGCCTGTTTCAATGTTTTACAACGCTTATAGTGAAAAATATTTTCCTAATGTCCAATCTAAACCTCCCCTGGTACAACTTGAGGATGTTTCCTCTTGTCCTATCACCTGCTACATGGGAGAAGATACCAACTCCTACCATGCTATGACCCCCTTCCAAGTAGTTGTAGAGAACAATAAGGTCTCCCCTTACTCCCCTCCAGGCTGAACAACCCCAGTTCCCTCACCACTCCTCGTAAGACTTGTGTTCTAGACCCTCCACCAGCTTTGCTGTCTTTCTCTGGACACATTCCAGCACCTCAATGTCCTTCTTGTAGTGAGGGGACAAAAACCGAATACAGTTTTTGAAATGCGGCCTCACCAGTGCTGAACACACGGGGAATGATCACTTCCCGAGTCCTGCTGGACGCTATTTTTGCCTTCTTGGCTACCTGGGCACACTGTTGGCTTATGTTCAGACACCTGTTGACCAACACCCCCAGGTCCTTTTGTGCCAGGCAGCTTTCCAGCCACTCTTCCCCAAGCCTGTAGCATTGCATGGGGTTGCTGTTACCAAAGTGCAGGACCCAGCACTTGGACTTGCTGAGTATCATACAACTGGCCTCAGCCCATTGGATACAGCCTGTCCAGATCCCACTGTAGCACCTCCCAAACCTCAAGCAGATCGACACTCCTGCCCATATCTAAATTATGTTTTTTAAAAAAATATCAATTCTATACCTCTAGATTGAAGGAGATCAACTTCTTTCAGTGTACAGTCAACATTTATCTGGAGCTGTCTGTTGAGGCTTCTCAATCTGGTCATTTCCTCAGGCTAGAAGGAAACAATCCAAAATAGTAACTGTGGGAATTCAGCATCTATCTGACATAGAAATAACATTGCTGTATCTTTGCTAACAGCTTTATTAGAACCTGAGCAAAGATAAAGCACTGAAACAAAAAAACAAACAAACAAACAAAAAGTGCCAAGATTCCACTGTCTTTTCTGCTCCCCTATCCAATTTATTCCCTAAAAAAACATTCTTGCTTTGGTATTTGAGGAAAAAGACAAGCCAAACCAACAAAAATGAACAAGCTACTTAATATTAAAATTCATTAGTAAGACGACATAGCTGAGCTCAAGTTTATAGAACAACACACATTATAAAATTCTGTATAAACTGATGATTTGCTACATGAGTTTACAACAGGATGATCAGAAAACAGAATACAAGCTGCAGCTCATATTATTACTTGATTATAACTGAATATGGTCAGAAGCTTATTTATTTGTGTCACCCCAGGGAGCTCCAACATGACAAACATTCTAGACCAGTATGTTTAAGTAATTCAATTCTGCAATATGGTAATTATTCTTAACAGAATAATCAGTTAAGTCCATATATTTGCATCTCATTAAGAAACGCTAAGTTACCACAATGCAAAGCATTCTTAATGCTACCAGCAGAGATTATTCACACTTAGGAAGGAATAACCATCTTATCCTAGGATACATTCCAGCATCACAGAGTTAAAAATCATAGAATGGCTGAGGTTGGAAGGGACCTCTGGAGGTCATCTGGTCTAACCCCTCTGCCAGATATCATATGGCTTTGAATACCTGCAAAGATGAACCTGGGAAACCTGTGCAGTGTTCAGTCAACCACACAATGAAAAAGGGTATCCTAATGTTCAGAGGAATCCTCCTGTGTTTCAATTTGTGCTCACTGCCTCTGATTCTGTCATTGGGCACCAGGGGAAAGACCCTGTCTCTGTCCTTTCTGCAGCCTCCCTTCAGGTATTTATATACATTGATAAGATCTGCCCTGAACATTCTCTTCTCCAGGCTGAGCAGTCCCACATGTCTCAGTCTGTACTAACAGGAGAGATGCTTAATCATCTTTGTGCCCCTTCACTGGACTCTCCAGTACGACCTTATCTCTCTCTTGTACTTGGGAGTTCACTCCTGGACACTATATTCCAAAAGAGTGGCCTCACCAGTGCTGGATAAAGGGGAAAGGTAACTTCTCTTCCTGGCAACATTCCTAAAGAAGCCCAGGATATCACTAGCTTTTTTTTTTTTTTTTTTTCTCCACATTGCTGGCCCATTTTCAGTGTGGTCTCCACCAGGGCCTTTTCTGAAAAATTGATTTCCAGCTGATCAGCCCCCAGCTTATAGTGGTGCATGGGGTTGTTCCTCCCTAATGGCAGGCCTTAGTACTTCCCCTTGCTGAATGGCACAAGGTTCCAGCCAGCTCATTTCTCCACCTTGTTGAGGTCCCTCTGAATGGCAGCACAACTCTCCCAGTTTTGTGTCATCAGCAAAGTCACTGAGGGTACACTCTGCCCCATCATCCAGATCATTAACGAGGATGTTAAACAGGATCAGACCCAGTACTGACCCCTGTGGTACACCACGTTACTGGCTTCCAACCAGACTTTGTGCCACTGATTTCCACACTATTTGCCTGCCGCTTCAGCCAGTTTTCAATACACCTCACTATCTTCTCATCCAGCCCATAATTAATCAGCTTCTCTATCAAGATCTTACAGGAGACAATGCTGAAAGCCTTACTGAAGTCTAGGTAGACAATAACCACTGCTCTCCCCTCATCTACCAGGACAGTCTTTTCATCCTGAAAGTTTATCAAATTGGTCAAGCTTGACTTCCTCTTGGTGAATCCATGCCAACTACTGCTGATCACTTTCTTATCCTTTAGGTGCCTGGAAATGGGTTTCCAGAGTTAGATGCTCCATCACTTTGTAAGGGATCAAGGTAAGGCTGACTAGTCTGTGGGTCCTCCTTCTTGAAGGAAGGAGTGACATTTGCTCTCCTCTAGTCTTTTTGCACTTATTCCAAATATCATAATCTCTAGATAACACAAATTATCTAGAGTGGCCTCGCAATGTCGTCTGCCAGCTCCCTTGGCACTTGTGGGTTCATCCCATTCAAGACTATGAACTAATTTAAATACCTTGCTTTGCTTAGGTATTCCCTGACTAGATCCTCTTCCACCAGTGGTATATCTTCCTTGCTCTGGACTTTTCCCAGGGTCTCTGGGACTCAGGATTCCTGAAGGCCTGCGAAGACTCAGCCTAACATTTTTGCTAATCTTCCTTTTGTCACCTTTTTGTCTTTGACATCCTGTGCCAGATTCAACTCCAAGCTAGGCTTTAGCTCTCCTAACCTCATTCTTTCACACTTAAGACAGGGCCTCTGTATTCCTTCCAGGAACTTTTCTGCCAAATGCTGCCCTTAGACAGGCGAGACATGCAGCAGCCACGCTAGTTAAGCAGATAACATGCTATGCCTCCCAACTTATCTCTGTGTGTATTGTTTATGTCAACACAGCAAATCTGAACTGATTTGAGTAACAACTGTACAAAGAAGTTGGTATTTTTCAGTCAGATGAATTATCTTATCAGAGCCACACATATGTTTGGGTTAGAGTCACTTGCAGGTGGAAGTCATACAGATAGGAAGAATCAACAAGGAAAAGGAGGAGATAGAGGTGCCAACTATGAGAACACCAACACTGAAAATTTACTTGGCACATCCTGCACACAGCAAATGGGAAATAAATTATCTATGAGATGTAACTAGTCAAACAAAGTACCTCAATATAACAGAATACCTTTTTTTTAAAAAAGTGAAACCTTGCTGTATGAGCACAAAGCTGTATATAGCTCACACTCCTTACATAGACTTAGGCATCCACTTTTACAGGTTGTTAGGAGAGTAATTATCTGTTGGGTTCTGTGGGTCCAAAAAAGCACATGTATACAATTTCCAAAAGTCTGTTGTGAACATTAATCTGGACACACGTATGCTTCTTAAATTATAAGTGGCTTACAATAAGCCAAGAATTTACAAAAAAAAAATCTCCAAAGATTTAAGATCTATAACACAAAACTTTTTTTTTTTTTTGTATAATACTTCAGTTCATGAAAACAGCAAATAAATTTATATCTTGAATTAAAATACTAACAAATTGCTTACTGTTGGAATTGCAGTTGTACAGCTAACTCTTCGAAGCCGTCTCTGCATTAGATCATGCTCCATACCATTGACTTCAGCTTTCAGGCGTTCAAGCTCTTCTTTCTCAAGCTTCAGTTCCTTTGCTAATCTCTCCATCCTTGCTCGTTGATGTAACAGCAAGGCTAATGTTTTACATGGAAGAAATAGTTAACAAACTCACAAAAACCCAGAAAACTGAATTCTTATCTTATGCGTTTCATGAGTGACCTTTCTGGAAAAAAGAAGTGATCATAAACATGTAGCCAATTATCAGTGTGAAGATGCTTTCATGCCAAATGAACTACAATTTAGAAAAAAGTTCTTCCAGAATAAAAACACATTTTAGACAGTAACTTGAAGTTGATATTACCATTTTGGTCAATGCTTCTTTTTTTTGCATTTGGTCTTTCTCGTCTCAAAAATACAAAGGCACCTGTACAAGGAGACAGCTTCTCAGGATGAAACAGCAACCTAGTTCTATTAATACTGTACTGACAAAAAAAACAAAAAAACAAAAAAAAACCAAAAAAAAAAAACAGAGGTAAGATCAGAAGGTAACACAGACTTTGTATCTGCTGCTCAATAGCAGCTGCCACACTAGCCTTGAGACATTAGCCAAGTGTTAATCCTGATTTTTTTTTTCCCCACTGCTGTTAAAGATTATGATATAACTTTAAACAGTCTTAGCATTTCAGAGTACTGTAATTCTCAATACTGTAAGTTCTCCAGTGTTCAAAGTCAAAACTACAGAACTTCAATAAAACAGATTAGAGAATCCACAAAATTAAAAGTGGGGGCAGCTCATGTGCTTCAGACTCATTAATTCTACAGTAGAGCTGATTCACTGTCCTTTAACCTCTTTGCTGCTAATCATTCTTTCATATTTTTTTAATGGTGTTGAAATTTATGACTTTCAGTCACAGGCTGATGTTGGGCTTCCAGAGGATCCAAAGAAAGAATTCTGTCTAGCTAGAAAATAATATTCAGTTTCTGCAGGAAGAGCATTTCTCGGACTTTTGCCATCATGCAAAACTAGCCAAGTTAATCAGTGAGATGCTAAGTACTTCCTGATCTGACCTCATTAAAGTCTATCAGGACAGAAAAATAAGAGAAATTTGCTGTGGATATTCAGACAAGCATGCTGCTCATATAACAATGTTCCAGAAAACTGTTAAAATGTATGAAGACGTTGCAGAATCTGCAAAATGCTGATTCTTAAAAAGCATCAGCCAGCATCTGTTCTTTTCTTCACCTCTATCCAACACAGGTAAAGAAAAAACGCATACTAGCTCAAGAATATCTGCATACTAGCTAAAAAAAAAAAAAAAAAAGAAAAAAAAAAAAAAGATTAGAAAAAAAAACAACAATAAAACAATGCTTACTGGGGGAAGACAAAAACCCCACCAGAAAGGAGCAATCA
>JANHGN010002712.1:0-16817 GCA_024605025.1 Megaceryle maxima
AGACTCCACAACCTCTCTGAGGAGTCTGTTCCAGTGCTCTGTAGCCCTTACAGTAAAGAAGTTCTTTCTCACGTTGACGTGGAACTTCCTGTACTCGAGCTTGACTCCATTGCCCCTCATCCTGTCACGGGGCACAAGTGAAAAGAGGTTGTCCCTGCCTTCTTGACACCCAGCCCTTATTTATTTATAGACATTAATTAGATCCCCTCTCAGTCTTCTCCCCTCCAGACTAAAAAGCCCCAGGTCTCTCAGCCTATCTTTGTAAGGCAGGTAGGTGTTTCAGCCCCTTCATCATCCTCATAGCCTCTGCTGTCAAGTAGATCTCTGTCCCTCTTGAACTGGGGAAGCCAGAACTGGATGCAATACTCCAGGTGAGGTCTCACTAGGGCAGAATACAGGGGGAGGAGAACGTCCTTCAACCTGCTGGCCACACTCTTCTGAATGCACCCCAGGAGACCATTGGCCTTCCTGGCCACAGGGGCACATTGTTGTCCCATGGCTAACATAAATACCTGCTGATGTTCTGAGGTAGATGGCTGCCAGCTGCTTTCCACAGTTTGCACTGTAAAATGTGGTTGTTGCACATGCTGCGGCCCTACACAGGATTCCACACTGATGTCATCAATGGCCACTTCTATCCAGGACAAATGACATCTGACATTAACTCAGGAGTAGCAGGCACTGTCTCCATGAACAAAACCCATTTTATAGTGCTCACAATTGCAACATTAAGTTTAATGACTATGGGTAAAGACTGGTGGAAATGCAAAGCATCCCAGTCTGATATTTCAGCATTCCATTAGGGAAAAAAAACTCCAAAGGATTTTGTGCTGGTGCTTGGGCACTAAAGGCTTGCACATGATAATGTGTTTTTACATCAGAATCAGGAAAATATGCTTTCAATGGTTTAATTCAGTGGTGAGAAAATAAAAGCTGGTTTGGATTAAACTTTCCAATGAGAAAAATCATTTTGAAAAAGCAGAAAAAAATCCTAACACTTCAAGTGTTTATTTTTCTATTCTGAATCTACTGTAGTTAATTGAATTTCTTTAAATACCCATGAAAATGAAATGACACATTTAGCTGGTTTTCAGATGGATGTTTTGAACTGTCCTGACTTTTCCCTTTTACTGGGTTCCAGGAGAACATTTCTTCAAACAGCTCCATTTAACTGCACAGAGACACTTTCCCAAATCACAGAAAACTGTATCTTAGTAGCTAAAAGCAGGGGCCAAAAGCCATCCTTGCACTCAGCAAAGCTCCTCCAGGGATCAGCTTGTCCCCAGATGCTCTTCCATCCTTAAGTAGCACTGTGCAGAACAGTCCTTCAGTCTGCAGCCTAACTGCGAGCAGTGCCCAGGCAGAGAGGATGAGAAGACACCCTCTTCCACTTTTTCCTCTTTCTGGGGGTGGGATACAAGTATCAAGAAGGACACACATCTTCCCATCCTTCTCCTCAGCAATGTCATCCCTTGTTTTCAGAGCCTAACAGCCTCTCACTGGTCCCTACACCTCCTTTACTCGCGAAACCAGAGCCTATAACCCAAGAGAGGCATTTAGAGGGTGAAAGGTCCAACTCAATGCCTCAACTTGGGGCTTTGACAGCACATCTGTGAGACAGGATGGGATGGCACCAAAATCAAAAGCTTTCTTTCTCTGCCACATTGAGCTCTACCATCTAAGACTGAGCGTGGGTAGCTGTGTCAAAATTTCCCAAGCTCTCTGCAGGCTGCCCACTGGGGAACTGTGTTACATAGACCCTTTCAACATCACCCACCCGTGTCCTGTCTCACAGACTGGTCTGCAACTCATCTGCTCACAGCAACAACCTGCAGCCTCTCTCCTGCTCTGAAACTCCACGTGCCCAGTGTGTGGTTTGCTGTGCCTGCTCCTCATGGCAGGCACAGCTCCACGGCTGCTGCCTGAGCCTGGGATGGTTAAACCCTGGCAGGCTGGAGGGCAAAGGTGGCATTGTTGACCTGGCCCAGAGAGAAAGGAGAGGATCTCAGCCACCTGGCCCAACTTCATAGATACCTTGCAGCCTTGTAGCACAGCAGTTCGATGGAAAGAGAAGGTTGCCATGACTTCCCTTGAAGCAAACCAAAGCCTATGAGAACTTCAGGTTTTCAGATCACAAGGAAAAATTGGTTCAGGCATTTCCAATTCAGAGAGAGAGACGACTGACTGAGATTAAAACCACTGAGACACCCAAGCTAGGCTTACCTAGCGGGGAGACAGCACATGATCCTCAGCAAGCTGTTCAAACTCTTGGTTGATTGAGTCATACGTTGGATGTACCTATTTCTCCCCCTCCTAATTTAAAGGCTCAGCATCAGCTGGAATGACTGCCCTGCTCCAGCAGCAGAAGGGGTGAGAAATGGCATGGCCAAAGCAGATGTGAGGCTGAGTGATGTTGGTTTGTAGGCCAGGAAGAGAAGATAGCATCCCCATACCTGAAGTTTGGTTATCCCCAGCAAGCTCCGCCAAGCACTGGCTGCGCTCCTCTTCAATCTCCTGCATGATGATGCACTCTGGACGTGTGCTGGATGCCTGCAGAAAGGGCAGAGAAGAAAAGAGTGAGCAAAACCCATCTGTACTCAGAGATGTGCTCCTGGGGATTCACAGCCATCTGAGTTCTCCTGTGCCACTGTGCAACAGGGATATACATCCAGCCTTATTTTGTGTTTGAAAGAAGAGAGCATAACCCAGAACCCGCTGAAAAAAGCCAGCAGTTAGCTCCATGCCTTCTATAAAAAACAAAACAACCTGTGTTTTGTTTGTTTTTTCTGGTGATCAAGAGACTGCAGGACCCTGCCTGCTTAGCCTGACACCAACAGCTATCTAAGGCAGGAAGGTGACAGTTTTAATATTCATGCCAAGAGCAGAGGGATCTGTGCTTACATGGTTTATTCTCTCCGTTCTCACACAGCCTGCCTCCTGGCTCATGCTAATTCAACCCAAAACAAACCCCAAATCAAGTAAGAATGAAATCTCTGATGTAGATTAGGAGATCAAGGAGCTGTAAAGCAGGAAATTCCCAGTGACAAGACTTTTTCTCCCAAGCGGTTTCTCCTCAGTCAGCCCTCATTATATTGTGTCTGCAATACAACAGTGGCTGTAAATGTTGAGGTAATTAATCGTGCACTCCTCACAACGTGTAATTCATGAACTGCCTCAAATCAAAAAATGTGTCTATGACAATTTGTACACCAAAAAAGGAACCAGGAACTGGACAACAAGTCACATAACACCGTGTGCCCTCAACCACACGCTCTCAAAGTGGAAGGAACTCCTTGCTTCGCTGCTATGGCAATTGTGAATGGGAACTGAGGACCCAATACGCACGGTGCCACCCAAACCCCCATCTCTTTCAAAGGGGCTGGAAAAAGCATTCAGCAGGGAGACTCAGCTGCAAAGGGATGGTGAGAGGGGAACAATGTGAAGGGAGCGAAAGTCTTGGCTTAAGTTTATATTGTCGCTCTTAAATGGCATGCAGGAAAGACTGTGAGGCGGGTGAGCTTCAGGGACAGATCTGGAGGACAGAAGATGAGTTTTTGCCTGTAAGAAGTCCTTGATTCAGTGCTCACTCTGGCTGGATTTTGGAAAGAGCATAAACTTTTATCAGAAATAGATAGAGAAAGGAGAGAAAAAACCAAAAAGATCTTTTCAAGTCTCATTTCAAAAGGTATGAGATCTTTCTCTCTCCATATATTTGCCAGACAAGTTTGTAAGACGAAAGGCCCAGAAATCCTTTGAAGGAAAACTTGCTTGATGTCAATTGCCCCTTGGATTAAAATTATAGAATACTATAGCTCATTAAATTTATTCTCACTAGTTCTATTAATCCAACCTGGTCTCTCCCCTGTTTCACTCCACATCTTGTCCAGACTGTAATTTCCTTTAGGTTGGGAATTGCCCTTGATTAGTAGTGTACAAACAATTAATTATGTGGTTTTCTAGTCAAATCAAAAAATAAAACAAACACAAGAAGTGTGTGTGTGGGAAATTATTTGGAGTTGTCTTGGTATTCAAATGTTTCTTTTTCCCAAAGGGAAACAGATCATAGGGAATTTTATCTTGGCTCATCTAAAATACCATAGATTCATTTTGTTTTGATGTACAGCACTTCTTGCCTTTTTATTTTAACCTTAAAAAAAGCGTGAGGGGAAGCGTGAGAGATTTGCAGAACACTTGCTGTAAAAATAAAGACTGAAATGTTTTCAAAACATTCTCTTTCAAAGGAAAAGTTTTAACTCTCCGGACTTAAACTATTGCCAAATTCATCTCACATCTATAAATAACTCCAGTTTTCACTTTATAAATTAATTCATACAGCTCTAACTTTGATCAGCGTTGGCAAAGTGCTGTGCTCTTCTACAACACATTTTAAATCTTTTTTTTTTCTCCTACAGTAAATTTTCTACCAAGCCCCTTAGCAAGTACTTCACTGCTGCATCTTCCCTTCACTAAAAATACAGGCCCAGATTGGCTGATTGTATATTTACCTCAACAGCCTGATATTTAATTTTGAGTAAATGTTTTATCACCTTTGAAAAAGCCCCTGCAACACTACAGGCTTGGGGAGGAGTGGCTGGAAATTACCTGGTGGAAAAGGACTCGGGGGTGCTGGTTGACATTCAACTGAGTAAAAGTTGGCACATGCCCAGGTGGCCAAGAAAGCCACCAGCATCCTGGCTTGTGTCAGCACTGGTGTGGCCAGCAGGACCAGGGCAGGGATTGTCCCTGGAATGAGCACAGGGGAGGCCATCCCTCAAATCCTGGGGTCAGTTTTGGGCTTCTCATTCCCAGCAGGACATTGAGGGGCTGGAGCAGGGCCAGAGAAGGGCAACAGAGCTGGGTAGGGGTCTAGAGACCAACTGTGGTGAGGAGCAGCTGAGGGACCTGGGGTTGTTCAGCCTGGAGAAAAGAAGGTTCAGGGGAGACCTTCTGGCACTCACAGCTCCCTGACAGGAGGTTGGAGCAGGTGGGCTTGGTCTTTTCTCCCAAGGAAGAATCGACAGGACAGAAGGAAATGGCCTCGAGTTGCACCAGGCGAGGTTTAGGTTGGATATTAGGAAAAAAATTCTTCCTAGAAAGGGTAGTCAAGGATTGGAACAGGCTGCCAAGAGCATTGGTGAAGTCCCCATCCCTGGAGGGATTTGAAAGCCATGGAGATGTTATGCTGAGGGACATGAGTTAGTGATAGATGGGGCAGTGCTGGGTTAACAGTTGGACTCAATGATCTTGAAGGTCTTTTCCAACCTAAATGATTCTATGATTCTGTAAACAAACAAAGAATGGGATGTATCACCATCTCTTTCAGTGGGACATCTTCCTTCTTTTTAGCTGAGTAAAAGCTACATCAGTTTATCCTGAACTGATTTTTATTATTCCTTCTGGTCCACAGAGAGCCAGCAAGCACCAGCCCTGAACATCTTCATCCCACCTCAGTGACTGCAGTTGGACCAGTTCAAACTAAAATACCTACTCTTTATCTGGAGAAGGTCAGTGATGGGTGAAGTTAATGTCTAAAGACCTTTAACTGAATCATCAAGGTCAACAAACGTTCACATTGGAGGCCTTCTAGTTTATGGCTCATTTTCCACATTAACTAAATAAGTAAATAAATAACCCAAACAATCAGAGCAACCATCCTACCTCTCTAGTGATAATGCTAATAACCCTTACCTGTCCCAGCCAGCATTTCTAGAGGCTAACAAAGACAGCTAGAATAAAAAGTAAAAAATAAATCACAGTTTGGGGCATTATTAGGAAACAAAAGTGTATCTTTTTTTGCTGGTAGGTCAGCATTTCAACTGGAATGAAGGTGAGCAGAGCAAGAAGTGCAGCTGCCTTAATTCACCTCCCAGCTGACAAAGTGCTCATGGCTGAAAAGACTCCTCAAGAGCTGTGAGCCTCATCTTGCCAAGGGGGGTCCCCCCTGGGCTGATTCTCCTTCCTTGGCCTTTTTTCCTTCTAGAAAAGCTTGAAGTAGACTTTCAAGATAGCTTTGTACAAACTCACTTCTTCCACAGAAGAAGTGTGTTATGGTTGGGGGTTTTTTTTGTGTGTGAGGTTTTGTTTTTTGGGGGTTTTTTTGGGTTTTTTTTGTTGTTGTTGTTGTTTGTTTGTTTATTTTTAATGTGCTTTGTTCGTTGTTGGGGGTTTTTTTGTTTGTTTGGTTTTTTTGTTTCCCCCCTGGGGAAAAGGCAAAGATCTTGGACTTTGGCATCTTCCACTGTACTGGGCAACTGGCCATGCAGACAGGTGGCTGAGGACTACACTAATTCACATTTCCCAGCCCCAAAATGTAGATAAAGGAAAAACAAGACCAGCTTTGGTTAGCTCCCATTAACACCACCTAGTGACCAACAATCCAGATTCCTGGGCACATCTATTGTGGGTGAAGCTGAAAGTCAGAACTCTCCTTTGCTAAGTCCTCCGAGCCTGCCCAGGATACCACAAAAAATGCAGTGGCTTTGGCAGGGGTTGTTTTTCCTGCGCACACTCTGAAGCCCTGAGCAGAAAGACGAAGGGACTGTTTTTCTGGATGTGATTTCCTGCAGCTCTGAATTCTGCAGCAACTTTTAATGTGGAATTATCCCCAAAGTCTTTATTAATGAGAGTTTTCCTTCCCGACGGATCCCAACAATTGTTAGAGGATTACTGTGCAGTCTGCTACTGCAAAGAAAGCTGTTGTGTACACTCTTTAATTAAATACATTTCAAAGGACTGTCAGAGACTGAAGGAGCTGCAGAAATGTTTAGTCTCATCTATGCTGTCTGCCAGTGGCAGGGCCAGGATAGCCACAGGCCAACTCCTTTGCTCACGTGGCAGCTCCTCAAAGGCGGGTTGCAAGCAGGAGTATGAGCTCACAAGAAGTGGGGTAAGCCTCAGTACCTCTCTTGCTCCTGATCCCAGTATGCCTGGGCTCCCACGATGGAGACTCCAGGAAAGATGGGGATGAAGGTGACCACACTGAGACCACAGAGTCAAAGAGGGAAGGAGGAAAAGTGAAAACCCTAGAGATGATGGAATCCTATCTGTTTCTGTTCAGCTCCCAGAGCCTACAGAGTAGTGGCACATGGGTGCACTTCTAGTTATCTGAATGAAAATGTCTTCTACCATTACTACCTTCCTGTAGCTTTGGTGAAGGCAATAATGGTGCAAGACAGGAGCATCAGTTGCCTTCCCCTGGTTTCAAGTTCAGTCACTGCTCTAGGTGGAGATGTCTTAATGCTTTATCATGTGGACAGCAAAAGGAAATGAAAGATTTTAGCAGGTAGGTCTTAGTTCAGGCCTCAGTAGCATGACCTGAGGGAACTACTTCTGGATAGTTGCCAGAAGAGCTCACCATTAATTTCAGTCCAGGGGCTTTCATGTATGCTCATTATTTTTAAGAGTCCTGAAGGAACTTCTTACACAAGAATCTCAGCTTTTATTTCTTCCATAACTTTATTCAGTTTGGGTTTAAGACTTAAGATTTTTAGTTTAATTTTAGTTTCTTCTTTTTGAACACCCTCTGGAAAAGCTCTGAGTGAGCCAAAACAATACTGCATACAAGTGCAAGAATGAGCAAAGAGAGCAGAGCAAAGGAAGACTCCAACATGGGATTTTTATCTACACTGATGAGCAACAGAATTTCCAAATTGAAAAGCCACAAAAGCTCGGGTGGTCTTGAGAAAGAAAAAAACAAACAACAAAATATTGGAGTATTACAATTACTTGATCTAAGAATCCAAAACCATGTTATAAATATGTTATGACAGCACAGGGAAGTAAATGTTAGATAGCAATCAGTAGAGACATAAACTGACAGATAAGAGCAAGTTCAACCCAACACCCCCTGTGACCTTTGTAGGATCAAGAGGACTTGCAAAACCATTGGCTTTTAAGCATAGCCAAGTTATACTCTGCTATGACCTCTACTCATGTCATAAATACACTGCTCTGGAACCATCCATCAGTAAGGGACTCTCAGCTCATGGGTTGTAGCATGTGTCCCTAGGAGACTTTTCCAAATAAAAGAGGTCCAGGCAAATACCCAAGTATCCCGACTCTCACTTTGCTGTTCAAACCACTCCATGTTATGCTTCTGCCAAATATAGCCATGCCAATAACAGATCTATCATTTGATGAGGAAAGCAGATGGTTATTTTCAGCTCATCTAAGCAGGCCCTGTTAAACAAAAGCAACTTGGCCAAATCAATCCAGCAGCTCGGAGGCACGGAGATTTTATTTAGCGTGATTGTCCCCTTTCTGTGTGACGGGTTGGAAGACCAAGGAAACATGTGCAGAGTGTTTTGAGAAGAGCTTGGAGAACCAGAAGGAAAGGGAAGCTGAGCAGCTGTGTTGCTTAACTCCTTAGTGACAAGCTTGTATATGCTTCTCTTGGGAAGCAGAGCTGAATTGGGGTCTAAAGGAAGAAATGACACCCTGGCACTGGAGTAATGACACAGCAATTAGAAGTGAAGCAGCATTTGAGTATATTCTCACAGAATCCCAGTGTGGTAGGGGTTGGAAGGGACCTCTGGAGATCATCTCATCCAACTCACCCTGCTCCAGCAGGGTCACCCAGGGCAGGTTGCCCAGGAGGGTTTTGAAAGTCTCCAGAGAAGGAGACTCCACAACCTCTTGCTCTTAGCTTCAGGAGGATGTGCAGGGAACCCGTTACTACTGTCCTGAATTGATGCTCATCCAGCACTGAGTCATCCCCTGAGTAGCCACCTCTTGACTCCTGTGCACAGAAGAAATGGTCCCTAATTCAACTGCAGGCTCAGAAAGGACTAGAAAGCCCTGCATGGATGTCTTAGCAAAACCCGTGAACTGCTTGTGTTCACTCCTGTCTCCTCTGTCCTGGGCCGGATCCCAACTCCTGCCAAAGCCTCCATCCACCCAGCTCTCATTCTTGTCCTGGGAAACCACAGAGGCCCCCCCCACCCAGTCCTGCTTTACTCTCCATTTCATCACATCATTCACTTCAAATGTGGCACCAGAGTCTTGTTTCCTTCCTGAAAGCAACCCAGGTGTTACCATCCACCAGGACAACCTGCCACAACATTGAAGGTTTGGACTGAACTCAGATGGCCCCAGAAAGTTGTAAGGCTTTGGGTGGGATGTAGAGTAGAAGGTGTTCCCCCATCAGAGCAATAGAGACTGGTGGTTCAAGCAACATCCTGGAAAGTCCACAGACACATAAGTGGACAGTTCCATGAAGAGCTTGTGACAAAGTAAGAGCTTGATCAAAATCACAGTGAAGTTGTTATGGTTTCTTCCCCACCCTTCACATCTGCAATCACCTCCTAGACCTCTCCCACTACCTGGGAGCGTTGTACACATGTGATGTACTCAAAACATTCAGCAGAAGACCCCACAAGCCTCCTGCAAGGCTGGCTGTTGGATAATATTTATAACCAGGGATCTGGATAAAGACAGCTGGATGTTCTCTAATTCTCAGAATACAGCAGCAGTCTGGTTTGAGGAACAATAGTTTTGGTTAGCAACATGGGCAGCTCCTTTTAACTTCTAGGGGAACTGAAAGCTCTGAGAGTCTCTAGAAACCCAGTGTTAACCCCCTGCATTACTGCACCATCAAGAAAGCAGGAGTTGGAGTGACTTTACACCAGGCTTGCCCACCACTCCTGAAGGAAACCCTTACAGCTTCCTCACAGCTGCAAGAAGCTGCAACTTCACTTGAAACTCTGAGGCTGTCTGGAGAGGACATGCTTCCCTTGCACAGCTTCTCAGTGCAAACTCTGGAGGATTTTTCTCCCCCCACCCCGTGCAGTCAGGGAAGGGCTGTGAGCAGCAAAGTCCAGCATCCCCAGTATGGGTTTTCCCAGGCAGAGCAGGCACTCTGAAGCTCAGTGGCAGCTGGTTATATCGACAAAAGAGGGTGTTTGGCATTTACTGGGTGTCCTCTCCTTCCTTTAGCATAGCAGCCTTAGTATCTCCAGCTGAACAGTCAAAACTGGACACATTCAGCATTTGGAGCACTCTGTGCTTGAAATTTTCCTGAGCCCACTGAACAGTAATTTAAGACATGGATCTTCTAATCTTGTGATCCAGCATCCATAAAAAAAGCAAAGGGTGTCAGAGCACAGGTTTGGCAAGGTTAGTATCACCTCCCCAGTAGCAACAAGAAACAGAAAACTTAAGAAAAAAAAGACATGCATAGAATCCTTCCTATGGTGTATGTCTTCCAGAAGTCACCACAAGCACCTTTCTAGAATACAGCTGGTGATAAGAGATCTTCCTTCTTTCAAATGAAGCAGAAGTGATTCAGTCAAGCATTCAGTCACTCATCCTCTGGGTGAGGTTGTTAAGGATTTATGAAGCATCCTTTATAAAGCATCAGAGCTCTCTATAGAAAGATTCTTCATGGACAGTCTGAAGCATCCAGGAGTGTCTTCCAGGAAGAACCACCTACTGGGACAAGCTCCCTAACTAGGCTGTTTCAGAACAAAGGACCAAATCATTGTTCTTAATAATCAGGGAGTCAAGAGTACCCCTAGCACAAGAGTTCCTCTCTTTGAGAAATCAGGACCAGGTCATCCTTCCCTTCTTTGGTTGAAGATGGAAGGAAGCAAAAGGGCAGGTCACTTGCTCAAACATGTGAGGGAGAGCAAAATTAGGACAACCACAGGGAGTGCTGCTGCCACAAAGAACAAAGATTCACAAGAACGAGGAAGACCCTGCAGAGAACAACTGAAGAGATCCTTAGCTAAGAGAGTGCCATATGGACACAACCTTGATTTAGAAGAGCAGAACATGCTGAAGGATCACTGTCTGTTTGTCCAGAGCTCCCCTGGAAGAAAGCTGATAATTTAATTTACATTTGGGAGGTTTGGATTCTGACCTATTTTTGATAACCCTCACTGTGCCCAGTGGCTACTCTACAGAGAGAGCAGTCAGGAGGAGCATGTTCTCCTCAGGACATAGTGGACTGACTAAAGATAGAAATTTTAGTAGGAACTTAGATTCCTGGAGGACACAGTAAACTAAACCTATCAGCATTCACTCTGCCCAGTTTGGAGTGGTCTGTGTGAAGGGTCAGTATGAAAACACAGCAATAATTCCTGGCTGAAAGGGCCTTAAAGCTACAGGTTAAACAGGTTGTAACATGAGCCCAAGAGTCTTAGATCCACAGGAAAACTGAACAAATATGACATGACACAGACTCACACAAGCTGTCTAAACCAAGCATAGAATCATAGGATCATTTTGGTTGGGAGCGACCTTTCAGATCATCAAGTTCAACCGTTCCCCCAGCACTGCCAGGGCTCCACTGACCCCTGTCCCTCAGCACCACAGCTCCACGGTTTGGAAACCCCTCCAGGGATCCCAGGGACTGCACCCCTGCCCTGGGCAGCCTGGGACAGCCCTGGACAACCCTCAAGGGGAAGAAACTGTTCACCAGATCAAACCTAAACCTCCCCCGATGAAACATAAGGCTGGTTCCTCTTGTCCTGTTGCTTGTTCCTTACAAGAAGAGTCTGACCCTACCCCAGCTCCAACCTCCTGTCAGGAGCTGTCAGAGCCAGAAGGTCTCCCCTGAGCCTCCTTTGCTGCAGGATGGACAACCCCAGGTCCCTCAGCCGCTCGTCACCAGACTTGTGCTCTAGACCCTTCCCCAGCTCTGTTGCCCAGGAAGGAGTTTATCAATGGCTTAAGATCTCACCTTCTCTCTTCACACAGGGCCTCACCAACCCAGTTTGGCTGTCAGCTTGAGCTTTGTTTCCTGTCCATCCCTGAAGCAAACTCAACTTGCAGCTGCCTTTCCCTGTACAACTAGATTGTTGATGAATCAGCTATTCAGGCAGATAATTAATTTTACTTTACTGCACTTGGCATTTTCTTTTGTCATTCCTTACCCACTAACAGCGTAGAAGGGGGAAAGAGCTGAGGGGAAGATGTTCCTGCTTTGTTCCTTTGCTTTTTAAAAAGATGACTACACAAAAGCACATACGACATGGAAAATCAATGCTTAGATGGCAAAACCAAATCTTGGTGGTACAGTATCACCAGACCTCTTCCAGATGATGCCACTGGCTGTAGATCTAAAAATAATTTACAGAGTTAGTATCTCTAGCCTCTTTTGACAGATGGAGAAACCAAGGGAGAAAACTCAAGATCATCCAAGCAAGTAGCTAAAAACAAAAAACACATACACAAAAAAACCAACCCCCCCAAAAAACAAAAAACAAATAAAAAAACCCCACACCAAATAAATCCTCAAAGAAAACAACCCCCAAAAAACCCCAACCCACAAAAAAAATCCCACAACAAAAATGTCAGTTGGCTGCCTCCCAAAACTCCTTCCTTATACCAAAGATAGATAAAAAGCAGTCACAAAAAACCCCCCTAAATACTTCATGCTCTGTGTTACCAGCCCTGTTGTCTCTCAAAGACTGTTGCGTACACCAGTGTACGCCGATGTCCACTTGTCAGAGATGTCCTGGTTTCTATGAAACATTTAAATAGAATCATAGAATCATTAGGGTTGGAAAGTACCTCTAGGATCATCAAGTCCAGCCTTCATACTAACATCCATCTATCCATCAGACCATGCTCTCCTCAAAATATCCTGGTCAGCCAGCAAAGACCCAATAGAGAAAAAGAGAATTTGGATGGAAAAAAGAGAGAGTGGTAAAGGAGCTGGTCCATGGGAACAAGAGAAAGACTTCACATCTCACTTTAAGAAAATGGGATATTAAAAAAAAGCTAATACATTAGATAATGAAGAAGATAAAACTTGAGATGGACATAAGGAGTGATAAGAATACCTCAGCAGAGCAGCTGATGGCTCTGGAAAGAAAATGATGTTTAGAGCAGTACAAGGAGCAGCAAACCTCTGAGCGCTGCTAGAAGTCTAGTCTTTGCTGTCAAGCTCAGCTCAGCTCAGCTAAGCAGAAAAAGTCTTTCAGCAATATGAATAAAAAGAAAACAGGGGAAAAAAACCAAGTGAGATTGCTATGTAAAATGTTGACATTCAAGGCAAAACTAAATATAGCCCTAAAAGAAAAAAAAAAAAAAAAAAAGAATTCACATGCAGCCCCACCCCCTACTTCTGTTCACTGGCTTCTCCAAAGACTTGGAGGTAAAAATACAATTTTACTAATACAAAGTGGAATAGTTACAAGTGGTGAAAATGATTTAGCTTGAATAATTGAGTGCAACAACGGGGCTGAATGTGAAGGCAAACAAGGGTATGGAAACGGTCGTATAGGAGGTGAAAGCCTCTCAAAAGAGAACAACATGCTCAGATTGGATGGTGGGAGTGGTACCATCTGGCTAAAAGTCAACAAATGTAATGCTTTTTTTATAAGTAGGAAGAAGCAGGGGGGGGGAATAATCCAGACAGCTATCAGCAAGTTAATCTGAGCACAGAAGTACACAAGACTTCTGAACACCACTTGAAGGAAAGAGTAATTGAAAGCATGACAGCAAAAGGAGATTTGGATAAAATACAAGATGTGGTTTATCAAAAGTAAATCACAGCAATGGGATCGATAGCTGGTTTTTTTATAAGGTTCCTGGAGATTCTCCAAAGAGAGGAAAATTAGTGGATCAGTTCTGAACTTCAGTAAATAGTCTGATAGCAAGTCAGAAAGAATTATTGCCTTAATAGATATGGGGATTAATATAACAACTGGAAGGAAACTAAGGAAGTGGTTAGTGTGTGAAGACTGCACCTTGGGATGAAATACAGAGCCACAGGGAATTCTGCAGTGGTATTAGGTAAGGATCTATAGTCTGCATTAAATGCAGTGACTAAAGGAGAATAGGAAAGAGAGATACCAACAAAAAGGTCCCTGAGAATCTGAAACCTCTGGTTGAAATGACAGAGTAGAACCTGTTAGCTGACTGAACTTGAGAGAGATGCTGGACCACATAAACCAAAGCTGCCTGATTAAACACTACAGGCAACAGACTCTTCCCCATATGGTCCCTGTCTCCAGCAAACATGTTTTGGGGCATTTTCTGAACATGCCCATAGAGGGCTCTGCTCCTTGGTGGTGCAGAATCCATGGACATGTTTGCACACATGCCAATGGCTGATGCAAATCAGCCTACAACTACAGATGGGGACAAGGACCCTTAAGAAGGAACAGAGAAGGATAATTAAAAGGATTATGATGGTGGCACTGGATTAGCAGGCCTTTCCAGCCCCCCCTTCCCTGCCCTAGCAGCCCCTACCTGCCCATCAACTTCTCATCCAGAGTCTGATCTTTCCTGTCTCCTCTCCAGCATCCCTTGATGCTAGCTCTATGCTTGGTCACACCAAATCAAGAGACAGCAGTCACACCAGATGGCTGCTCCAGAAACTGCAGTCCTGCAGGTTAGCAACAATAATGCTGGAAAGCCAGGAGGAAATAAAAAGAAAAGGAAAGGAAAAAAATGAGAGAAAAATAAAAGATAGCTAGTAAATCCAACTTTGGTTCCGGGGAAGAAAGTATGAAACCAAGGCAAAAAAGCCCCACATTCTGATGACTCCCCCAAACTCCTTCAAGTATGTAAACTGAATTAGAGGAGAGACAGGCAGCAGCATGCTGAGCAGCAAGAGTATCAGTGAGGAGCACAGAGAACATCTACTTCCACAGCATTCACCTCCAGAAGGCTGAAAGGAGAGAAAAGGAAAACTGCTGGGAATACACCGGCCCCTACCTGTTGTTTATTCATCTTTTTTCTTGTGTGCTTTCAAGCACTGAATATAATAAGGGATGACAGAAGAGGAGGCTTTCAGGTGTCCCTTTGATATCTCTGGCACTTCAGATCTCAAATGACCTCATGAAGTGGGGTGATTTCAGACACTCAGCTCTTCTGTGCATGCATAAAGAAACAAGTCTCTGCACAAAGCCAGTAATAAGAGTGGTCATTTTTGCTAATAGAGCCCAGCAATCTATTGATACTCTCTCAGTGGTACTGAGCAATGATTGCTGGTTTTGACAAAACAAGACTGAGACAGTCAGATGCTCTGGCAAGCTGAATGCAAGAGCCTGAACCCCAGAAAAAAACTCAATCCTGTATTGGTGACACTTGTATTATGTCTCTGGCTAATAACATAATCACAGCCCAATTAACTCATTAGAATTCTCTTCACTTGTAAGCTGGTGGAAGTTCATCCAGCATAACAGCAAAGTAACAAAAGTGAGTGACCCCTTATAATTATTAACAATTTTTTGGTAGCAAATTTGGCCAAAGGAATATCCTAATATTGCTCAATGCAAGGATTCAGTAGAAGCATCCTGGTGACTACAGATAATCAGGTAGTGCCTAGAGCTATCTAATCAAACTACAGAAATGTTGGCTAGAAGGGATCTCTGGAGCACGCTGGTCCAGCTTCCAGCTCTAAGCACCAATGCTACTCTTGCTCAGGCACAAATCTTAAAAACCTCCAAGCGTGGAGGTTACACCACCCTTCTGGGTGACTTATTGCTGCACAGTCCTCGTAGAGAAATCTGTCATCCTTGTAAATGCTCCTCAGGTACTTTTTGAGTACAACTTCGGGGACAGTATAACTCAAGCTCAAAGAAGAGCCATGCCACCACCTCTTTCTCAGTAAAAGGTCATCTGTAGAGCTAGGTGTCCACTTTTTCACCTTTAGAAGTCATAACCAAGAAATTTGCCATCGGGAGGCGGTAAATTGTAAGATACAATTGTAAATTTACAGGGTAAATTGTAAGACACAAACCTCAGCCAAAGAGATGTTTATTGACCTGGAAAGAGCCAGGATTCCACCTAATTTCCAGGTAGCTGGCACAACATACACCCTGGTTAACTGACTCAGCAAATGTTGAGAATGGCATTATAAGAATGATTAAAGGTCTGGAAAACCTGCTAGTGCCAAAACACCCCAGCTAAAATTATGAGAGAAAAAAAAGTCTAATTAATCACAACTAGTAAGTGCCTGAACCATAAGAAGATTTCCTACCAAGGATATCTATTTAATGTGGAAAAAAAAAATAAATAAAAGGCTTAAATTCCTGTGACTGAGTTCTGTAATGAGACAAATGAGGATCAGAAGTAAAGCATTGCTGCAGAAGGGCTTAACATCGACTGGCAGGAGTTACCAGGAGAGCCTTTCAGGACTGTCTCTTCAAATCATTCGGGGCTGTTTGTACTGCAGGTCCAAAGCAGAAACAAATGGTTGGGGCTATACAAAGGGTCCAACTAAATCTCACACAGTCAAAACAGATGAGGTCCAGAGGTCCTTTCCAGCCTCAACCAGGCTCTGATTCTGCATGAAGATGATTTTGAGTTGGCCAAGAGAAAAGGGAGCAGGTGCAGTTCTCGGGATTCTTCTTCAAACCATCCAGCTATCACGTTCACAGATTGAGGGCAAATTAAACCCAACAAAGATTAGGAAGGTCTATCAGGGACTTCATGTGATATGTAACAAGTCCTGGTAATGGTTTCTGCTCTTGACCCATCCTTTATCAAGTGTTCCCAGTGACAGCAGCTCTGCAGTGTCCTTATAGACCCTGAACTTCTCTCTGCTGATCATCAGAAAGATTTTACCTGTTTTGTGAAACACTAAATGTCTGTGTCTGCCATTTAAAGGCCCCAGTTTCTAGTTCTACCCAGACTGGTTATAGAGAATAGATTTTGTTGTTGGGGTTTGTTTTTTTTTTTTCCTGCTTCTTATTTGCAGTAGTTCCCCCCCCCCCATATTTAAAGACAAATTATGTTTTCTCCCTTCAGGGTTTTTTTGTTTGTTTGTTGGCTTTTGGGTTGGTTTTTTTGGGGTTTTTTTTTGTTTGTTTGTGTTTTTTGTTTTTGTTCTGGTTTTTTGTTTTGTTTTGGTTTGGTTTTTT